>VSMD01101609.1:0-63356 GCA_008750895.1 Mirza zaza
CTCGTCCATCATTCATTCTTTAAACATACCAAGGAAGCAGGACAGTAAGAGCAATGGCCATGAGGATGGGTATCCTTGCTTCTTACAAGTTAGTCTGAACACGACGTCTCCATGGTTCTTGTTATTTTGGGCCTGGTTTAGACTTCAATTTGGTTGTTTTCCTCTGAGGTCTGAATACGTGAATATTTTTCCCATTCAAGAGAAAAATGTCAGTACACTTTTGCATCCCATCGATATGAAATAGTAGCCGACATTCTACGTCCAATATATTAATACCCCCAGGTATCTGCAGAAAACACCACTCAAGTGTCACTGAGGCAAGCAAACGCATGCACCTTTCTTTCCTCCCCACTCTTACACCACACACACACATGTGCACGCACACATGCATGTGCACACGTGCACACGCAGAGTGATCAGGTGGTGATTAATATAAAGTCTAGTTTAAAGATGGGACCCTGGCCGGGCGCGGTGGCTCAAGCCTGTAATCCAGTCTCTGGGAGCCCGAGGTGGGTGGATCATTTGAGCTCAGGAGTTCGAGACCAGCCTGAGCAAGAGCGAGACCCCATCTCTACTATAAATAGAAAGAAATTAATTGGTCAACTAATATATATAGAAAAAAATTAGCCGGGCATGGTGGCACATGCCTGTAGTCCCAGCTACTTGGGAGGCTGAGGCAGCAGGATTGCTTGAGCCCAGGAGTTTGAGGTTGCTGTGAGCTAGGCTGACGCCACGGCACTCACTCTAGACTGGGCAATAAAGTGAGACTCTGTCTCAAAAAAAAAAAAAAAAAAAAAAAAAATAAAGATGGGACCCTAATGATTCCTTGTTTGTGTCAGGCAGGGTGCAGTAACGCTAAACACACAGCTGCCCACAATTTTGTTTCTTGTCACGTGGTTGTGTTTGGCTGTTACACTAGTCATCATTTTGTCTTGATGTGGACATCATCCCTGAGAGTAGAGACTCTTTTTCAGACTGGCCCATACCTGTCCATTTCACCAGGTGGACACAAACCACATAAAATCCCACATGTAAGGCGATCCCGGGATAGAACAAAAGTTGTGCAACAGTAACAGGAGCAGTGCCCTTCAGTTTACAGAAGGAGTGAGTTTTCTCCAGATCATTGGGTATTTCTGTTTCAGTCTGATTTACAATGTTTTTATAGAGCAGTTTTATCCTCATTGCAGATTGGTCATTAATAGGCAGCAGCTTGGGTCAATCTACCTGACTCTAGCAAATAGTGAATGATCCAAAAAGGATCACTGAAGGCAAGAATGGAAGGTTCTTATCTGATTACACAGTCAAAAATCCCAAGTGAACAATCTTTTTATAAAGTTAGATTTATTTGTTTTTAAAGGACTATAACTATTTATCTAGAAATACTCACAATTTGATAGCACCTTTGACCTTAAAGTCTTAGAACTTCATATGCTTGGTAATCGTGGGTGAGGGTGAAGTTTGCAGTGACAAGGACCTAAAGAGGGAAGAACAAGGATTGTCATTCCACACTGCAAATTAAGAAATTACCTCAAGGAAAATGGGTTATCTATGGTCAAAAACTGTGGAATTAGAATTGCATCTCTAATCTCTTGATGTCCAAGATTGTCCTCAAGGCCTCTGGTGTTTTAATGCTAGGGAAGCCTACAGTTTATGTGGTGCCTGGACTCCGGATCCCAACGGACATATGAAAGCTGCTTCATGTGATTTAATAAGATTGGAATAGGGGTCTCACGTACTGCTTTTCCATTTGGGGAAAGGTGTAAGTTATTAGCTCAACTTCTCTTTTTTTTCTGCCTTGTTATTTGTCCAGTAGCCAGGAAAATGAAGAGAAGACCTCTCCTTTATTTACCAGATGACCCATGGCCTTCTTACTCAAGGTTCTCTAGAAGTTAGGGTGGAGACTTTTATTTATCCTGTGTTTGGGGCAATAAAAGGGAAGGGGCTGCCTCATTCAGCCAGTCTTTGGCTCCTAAAAAGCCAAAAAGCAAAATGCTATTTACTCTGCCCTTGGGCTACTAAGGGCTGGGGCGGCCCATGTTGACTTAAATGAGTCCTTGCAGCTAGGTGGGGCTCTCTGGAGCTGTTAGTCATGTGAGGTTGCCAGGGCAACTTAATGTCTTATGAGCTGGAATGCTTCAAGAAGTACAAAGAAGAGACACATTACAACTTACAGTCATGTGTTCAATAACATGTCATTTTTCCGTAATGGGGCTTTTATTTTTATTTTATTTTGTGGGATTGAAAGATCAGAAGCCGGAAATTATCTGGAGAGGATAAAGAGAGGGAAAAATGAAAGGAGGGGGCTGTTTCTGTTCCTTATGTGGGCAATGGTTAAACAAGGAGAACATCTGGTCCCGGAGTGGGTCTCTGCAGCGCTGCTTTTAATTACCCCGTCATTTGGTCTCATGCTAAATTAGTGACTGTGGGAGCAGCTCAGATCTCCACACTGACAGGCCCGGAGAGCTTGACTTCGCCTGCCACATAGTCAGAGGGGAAACACGGAGCTTCCGGTTTCATATTTAAACCAGGGATTGACTCATAATTGTAGCTGTCAGGAGGGTGATGGAGACATTATGTAATCTAGTTCTTATGGCGATGTGTGTTTAAGGTTTCTGCTCTGTAAATTCCAGAGGAAATTTTGTGTCCATTGAGGGAGAGCTTGCTGGCTGCTCTGTGGTGTGCCCTGCAGGGTAATTACAGTGCTATTCAAGGTTCCTAAATCTACCCAAATCCAAACATGAATGAATTTCTCCCTGAAAGACCCTCCTGTTTTTCCATACACTTTTAAATGTGGATGAGGTTGGGCGAAATCTGGTAAGCAGCAAAGAGGCAGTGTGCTGGCCCAGGAGGGAAATTGAATAAGGGCAATCCCATTCAGGCCCACAGCTATTCTCTTCTGGCCCACATAGTTCCCTTTACTATTTCCCATCATTTCCAGCCTCAGGGACTCTGAACGTGGACACCAGTTGCTTCTGGGAACAAAGCACTGGGGTTGTGGATCATTTGTTCCATTTTAGTTCTGCTTGTCACTTGCCTCTCAGAGGCTTCTGGGCCTCTGGGGACTGGGGTAAGTTTGCAGGGCAGCCAGGTAAGGCTTGAGACAGACCCACCCTTTGCTGCCATCAAAAATAAAGTCATATGAGGCTGTTTAATTTTAACCTTAAAGGAATGTGCTTTCAACAGTTTTGCTGGAGGGAGACTTGTATTTTGATTGTTCTCTGTACCCAAGTAGTGTAAGTTTTGCCTACATGATAAGAAGGATCCATTGATAGAGAATGGTGCTTGTATTGCAAGAATAATAGTAAGGGTAAAATAGAATTTTAAAAGGTGAATGGTGTTTGTTGGTAGGGAGAATGGTGATGGGAATGAAGAGGATGGAAGCTCTCTGAACTTCCCCTGGTTGCTGCTCTGGCTGGGTCAGGGTCCCTTCCTCTGTTTCTATACCTTTCCTCCTCTCTTGGGGAATCCCCCAGGCGAACAGTGCTTGGAGTTCTGCTTCTGCCTTTTCATGCCATCAAAGACAATGGTATATATAAAGCAGTTTTAGGCCGGGCGCGGTGGCTCACGCCTATAATCCTAGCACTCTGGGAGGCTGAGGCAGGATGATCGCTCAATGTCAGGAGTTCAAAATCATCATGAGCAAGAGCAAGACCCCGTCTCTACTAAAAATAGAAAGAAATTAATTGACCAACTAAAAATATATAGAAAAAATTAGTCAGGCATGGTGGCACATGCCTGTAGTCCCAGATACTTGGGAGACTGAGGCAGAAGGATTTGCTTGAGCCCAGGAGTTTGAGGTTGCTGTGAGCTAGGCTGATGCCACGGCACTCTAGCCTGGGCAACAGAGTGTTCCCCCAGCCCCCAATAAATTAATTAAAGCAGTTTTAGTCATAATTAAGACTGAAGCTGTAAAAATATGTCATTAAAATGCTGGATATCACTGTCATCATTGTTGTCATCATTATCATCATCATCAGTTTATATTGTAACTGACCAGAAGCCAAGAGGTAAATGAACAATTGGGATGATTGGATATTTGCCCATTAGTCTTTGGAACATGGTATTAGGTGTTAGGGTGGAAAGCTTAGTAGATGCTCATGGCGGGGGCAGAGAAAGATTTCTCATGCAGAGATTAGGATATAAAAGTAAAATTTATTTTATCTTCTTAGAGGAGAAAGAGAACGAGAGAGAGAGAAAGAGAGAGGGTAAGGGGGGGTGGTGGTGTGGAAGAGAGCGGTGTGGCATCCTAAAGAAAGAGAAGGGGGTGCCAGCAGTGAGGCTGATCAGCTTGCTGATTTTAAGGAAGTCGAAGAGAAAAAAAAAAATAGTGATGGCTGTCAGTTGATAGCAAAAGCGGCAGCAGGTAGATAACAAAACTGCAAGGATGTCAAAGTCCAAGAACTGGTTTCCTGCTTTTCCTTAGAGAAAGGATCGTCACAGGAGATGTGACTGTCCTTGAGATATGGGTGAGGCTGTAGCTCCTTCTCCTACAGTTTACTCAGGAACTCTGTAAAAGCAGATTCTCAAAACAAAACAAAACACAAAAAAAACAATGAAACAATTTTGGAAGAGATTTACATCTCTTTTCCATCCATTCAGCTTTCTTCAGAAGTTGTGTCAACCAGAACTCCTGCAGGGTACCTGTTAGCAAGAGAGCTCCTAGGACTGACCTTTAACTGTTACTGGGGAAATTGTGGGATTAAAAAGCAAAGGTGGTCCACTGTAGTAACACAAGCCACTCCCTGTTCCTGTTATGTTTGCAATGGCCGCTTTCATTGGGAGTGAGCGATGTTCACTTTGCAAGAAAATGGAAAGATCAGTGCTTACTTGTCTTACCACCCCATGGAAATTTTTGTTTAGGGTCATAAAGGGAGTGGCTTGTCTTACTACGGTGGGCCACCTTTGCTTTTTAGCTTTGGTTACTCAGCTCCAAATTTCTGATTCGTAAGAGAAAGTTACTTTAATAAAAATAATATGTTTTATATACTTTTATATTTGCACACATAGAGATATATACTTAAAGGAATAATTAAAAATGTCCCTTATTTTTTCACAGTCTCAGGCTGTGGAATCTTTATTAGGAAACAGTGCCAGGACAACAACTTGATTTGTTCTGTCCCATGAGGCTGAAGTTTTATACGATTCTCATACAGTCACTATGGCGTGGGACATTATCATATGATTGATGGATGATGCAGGGATGGGTAATTTCATGAGTTGTCTAGCCTGAGTTTATTCATTTTCCTAGTCATTGCAATGAAAAGACTTGACGTGGCTCCTGTTGAGGTACTTCCAGGGACAACCATCCTTGTGATGGATCTTCTCTGTCAGAAAAATTAGGTACTGGTTTGCAGAACTTACCGATGACTAGGGATTACTCTTCCAATCAAGGGCCATCAGCTTACAGAAAACAATAATTGGAGACAATACAACAGTATTATCCTGGGGGCTTGAGGAAATTAAGCTGAGCACTGGATCTGGTCATCCATACATTTCCCTTTTCCTTTCTGATGGCTCTATTCCACCCCTACCCAGGCTTTTACCATTGACAGTGAGGTAGCCAGAGGGATCGTTATCAGAGTTAATAACTTATCTTTGATCTAAAAAGACTAACACACTTTTTATTAATATTTCTTAATAAATACATTTAATTTAATTAAAATTAAAGTTTTAGCGTGGCCTAAAACTGCGTCACCTTTCCCCAGGATTCTTCTTTAAGTTCTTTGATTCTTGGGGCTGGCCACACGTGTATTTAGTTCTGTGACAAAGTGCCCTGGCTCCTTCAGGCAGGATGCCCACATCATCAAGGTTAGAGGCGATTATAATTGATATGGGTTGCAGTCAGTCCCTGTCCTTGTGAGTTCCAGATTATACTTGTTTACCCCCACTTTATATCTTATCTTCCCTTCCTGACAACCTGGGTTTCAAGCTCCAGCATCCTGCACAGAGACTGCTAAACCAGCCCCCACCTTTATGTAAGGTCAAATCTCCATAATAAATCCACTCCTACCCCACCAACACACACACACACACACACACACACACACACACACACACACTTCCTAATGGTTCTGCTTCTCTGGCTGAATTAATATTAATGTTGTTATCCAGATACCAGAGACCTAAGTAGGATTGTCTCAAGCTTTATCCATTCCTTGCAGAAGTCCAAAGTCTCCCCTGAGATTTCTCGAAATTCCTGTAGAGTCTACATTTTCATGGTCACCTCTGGCTCATCAAACCCTTCCCAATTTGCACAAGAGACTCCTACAAAGCACTTGTGAGTATAATTGTCTTTACCAAAACTTTTGGTGGTATGGGCAGATAGGAATTCATGTTACAACACAACAGATGATTTCAAATTTAATTTCACACATCTTTATTGTAAAATGTTTCTCCACCGTCTCCTCCTTAGAGAATATCTACACCGTGTAAAATTCCCAGCTTCATTCGCAGGGGCAACCTGGCTCCGCTCTCCTTCCCCTTTTTCTCTTCTGCTTCCCTTTTCTCCCAATCCCCCCACTCTCTTGTTTTCAAGTGCAGAGAAACTTAACTCTCTCTCCTTTCTTTTATGGTAAAATTATTGTAGACATATCCATGTCCTTAGCGTCTTACCTACTATTTCCAGTGACTAGTTTTTCCAAGCAGAATGCTGTTGTAGTTGTTACGAAAACAAAAATGTTACCTGGTTACAATGGTAACAAGAGCAGGAGGCATACACTGAGTGCTTGCTGTGATCGAGGCTCCAAGGGCTCTTTAGGTCTCGTGTCATCTGATTTCCACAGCAATCCAATGAGATCTGGCATTATGAGTTTCATTTTTAACAATGTTGAAATCATATAGTAGAAATAGCAAAAAAAAAAAAAAGCTATTATAAAACCTAATATTTATTGAGTTCTTATACATCGGGCACTGTTTTTAAGCACTTAATGTGTGCTTTTTCTTCTTTTTTTAATTTCAGCATATTACGGGGGTGTTTAGGTTACATATATTCCCTGTGCCCCCCCCTTGAGCCAGAGCTTCAAGCATGTCCGTCCCCCAGATGGTGTGCACTGCTCTCATTAGGTGTGAATACACCCATCTCCTCCTCCCCCTCCCATCTGCCTGACAACCGATGAATGTTACTACTATATGTGCATGTAAGCGTCGATCAGTTAATGCCAATTTGATGGTGAGTACATGTGGTGCTTGTTTTTCTATTCTTGGGATACTTCACTTAGTAGAATGGGTTCCAGCTCTATCCAGGAAAATACAGGAGGTGCTAGATATTGCTTTTGTGGCTGAGTAGTACTCCATGGTATACATATGCCACATTTTATTAATCCACTTATGTATTTATGGGCACTTGGGTCATTTCCACATCTTTGCAATTGTGAATTGTGCCTCTATAAACATTCAAGTAACTTAATGTGTTTTATTTGTTTTTGCATTGACTCTTCACAACTCTACCAGTTAAAAATAATTATCCTCCTTTTACAGATAGAGAAATTGAGACACAGAAAAATTGGGTAATTTGCTCAAGTTCACACAATAAATGGGCGTGGCACTATGAACGCAAATCAGACTGTTTGAATCTAGAGTTCAAGATACTGGCTGAGAAGGTGACAAAGTCTTTCAATCATTCTCATCTAGTCGCCCTCCTAACTCAAGTTCGTGAGAACTTTCCTGGCTAACATAATATTCCAGCCTATCCTTAGTAAGAGTTTATATTCTTCGTCCCTGTTTTTTATTTTTCCCCCCCTAGCACCTAATACTAACATGTTACATGTTTTATTTAGTTATCTTTTTCTTTTTTTCTTTTTTTGTCCCTGCCACTGGAATGGAAACTCCATAAAGGCAGGACGTCTTTGCCTGTTTGGCACACTATTGCATCTTCCAGGCCTGTAAGAATGCCTTGCACATAGTAGATGCTTAACAAGCAGTTCATGAATGAATGAATGAATGAATGAGTGTATGTATGGGGACTGCTTACAAAGAAGACAGGAAATTCTAATTAGAACCTGGAGATACTTCACGAAAAAAACCTTTGCATGGAGTGTGAAAATGCTCTAAATTGCTGGGCTCCAGGTACACTCAAACTCGTGTTGGGGGGGGTCCCTCAAATACTGTGCTCATTTCAGGTCCCCCCTCTTCTCCTCCTTTTCTCTGCCTCTCTCAGGTGTGTGTACGTTTAACTTTCCCCATCCTGGTTTAACTGCCTTCCCTATACGCCTACTCTCCAATATTAAAGAACGTTCTCTGACTTGCCAGTTCAGTTTTTATGTTTGTAAAATGAAAATAATTTTACTTCTAAAAAGTTCGGCAGGATTTGGAAGAGATCATTGAGATGATTGGAAAAAACCCAAAGTATTGAGTCTTAGGAAGACTCTGGCTATAGAAATATACATGAAAATTCAAACAAAATACTTGTATCAGTCACTCACCTCTCCATAATTTGAGGTCTTCACCTCAAGGAAGTAACTCATTAGCCCTTGTAGAAATGATGACTTTTGTGGTTTGTTGCTATTTTGACCTTCCAAAAAAAATTTTTTTAACAATTCTTAGAAATTACCTCACATATAAATATAGAATTTTTTTTAAAATGAGGAAGTTATTTTTTCAGTTTTATTTTCTAATTGGGTTGGTAAAATGTTTTAAAATTGTATCTTGAATTAACTACAAAGATGATGTTCATCGATTAATTCAACAAATGATATCAAACATCTATTTTGCCAGATACCATTGAAGTATATAAAATAGCAAACATCAGTAAAAAAAACCCAGACATTTGAGAGAGCTGATTACAAAAAGAAAAATGTAAAAAAAATAAATAAATTTTTAAAATTTATATATATATATTAAAAAAACCAGACAAATCCCTGTGTTCTTGTTGTACCATTCAAAGAGAGATGTTTTTAGAGATGGTTATTGTATTAGTTTGTTAGAGCTGCCATAACAAAGTACCACAGACTGGGTAGCTTAAACAATAGAAATTTATTTTCTCACAATTCTGATGGTCGACCATATGAGATCAAAGTGTTATCAGGCTTGATTTCTTCTGAGGCTTCTCTCCTAGGCTTATAGGTGTCCAACTTCTCCTGTTTTAACATGGTCTTCCCTTTATGCCCTTTTGTGTCCAAATTTTCTCTTCTTATAAGGACACCAGCCATTGGATTAGGACCTACCACAATGACTTCATTTTGACTTAATTGCTTCTTTAAAGACCCTCTCTCTGAATATAGTCACATTCTGAAGTACTGGGCATTAGATCTTCAACATGAACTTCTTGGTACACAATTTAGCTCATATTACTTTAAGGTATTCTTGAGCTCTTTAGGTTTCAGTTTACTTGTTTAAACATAATAATAATGCCCTCTTTACACACCTGTTATAAACACATCACTCAGTAGTGTCTTCTTTCTTTTTGTGTTTTGCAGCTAGATGGAAATAAATCTGATTTTTGGAGGGACAGTAATATCATCAAGGGTTATAGATGGACCAAACTTTGCTCAGAGCTACACAAAACCAGCTAGATGGATAAAAGAGCTCTAATATTTTTCTAAGATTTAAGCTTTTTGGAAAGTGGGTATCACACAGCTGAGAATTTCCTAAAGGCGCTACTCAAATTATTGGGTTGGACTGAAATTTAAACTAGGTGGAACTAAAAGTTAAATCTCCTCTGGTTAACCAGAAATGTGGAAAAGAAAACACAGATAAAATGTAGGAGTTAAACCTTATCGTCATCTTCATCACCATTGTCATTGTTACCATTAACACTTTTACCCTGTCACAGTGGATGTTTTTACTGTCTTATCCTCCCATTCTTCCATCTTTTCCCAACAAGTGTGTGAGCTCCTTATGGGTAGGAAGTATGTCTAAGACGGTTGGCCATGTCTTTTGTGCTGTGTACAGAGCTGGGGCTTGGTATGCACTAGCTGGCTGACTGCAGGCTGGTTTCTGAGCATGTCAGTCAGAGAGCGGTGGTGGGAAAAGGATAGTAGGCAAAGGGATGGTCGATGGCATCTGGTCCTGGTCCAGCCAAGCTCAGGTGGCCAAGCGGTGATGACACTCTTGGCCTTGATCCAGTTGTGCATGGAAGTCACTATGGGGTTCTGCTGAGGGGAATGAAGAGAGACATGACTTTGTAGCTACATAAAAGATGGGTTTCAGAGCAGGAGTTCTATATAGACTTGTTTTATTTGCAAGGGAGCTCAATTGTTTCTTCCCAGCAAATCCACATATTGCCACGGAAAACACAAGTGATTTGGTGGTAGGGAGGGACATGGGATCAAAACAGAGAGTTTCTACTAACTTCCTCTGACAATGGTTAGAGTAAAACATTTTGGCTAGGAAAAGATTAATTTCTGTTTGTAAAATTAAAAAGATAACACAAAAAACCTAACACGTGGAAAGTATTATGTTGATGCATGTTTTGCTGAACAGATGGTGACAGTCCACAAACTTTTCAAGGATTTCTCTTATAGGATGAAAGGGAAGCATTTTAATTTGGCTGAGTAACCGAAAGTCACTGAATCTCTATGGTCTTGTCTGTCTCTTCTTATAGAAACCCTCTCTTTTTATCACCAAATCACAGATTTTATTTTTTTTTTTTTTTTTTTTTTTTTTTTTTTTTTTAGAGACAGAGTCTCTAACTCTGTTGCCCAGGCTAGAGTGAGTGCCGTGGCATGAGCCTAGCTCACAGCAACTTCAATCTCCTGGGCTCAAGAGATCCTACTGCCTCAGCCTCCGAGTAGCTGGGACTACACGCATCCGCCACCATGTCCGGCTAATTTTTTGTATGTATATTTTTAGTTGGTCAATTAATTTCTTTCTATTTTTAGTAGAGATGGGGTCTCACTCAGGCTGGTTTTGAACTCCTGACCTTGAGCAATCTGCCTGCCTCGACCCCCCAGAGTGCTAGGATTACAGGCGTGAGCCACCACGCCCGGCCTAAATCACAGATTTTTCTTCCTCGTAATTTTTAACAAATTACTTTAATCTGGAAAACCCCATTAGCATATAAATGTGAATGTTTATTTTTCTGCTAGTTTAGTGTTTCTCAGCAGGGAACCCCTCATCTTTGTATTATATAGGTGTTCACCATTCTCGTTTTGAGTCCCTGAAAGCATATCAGATGTGATGTGGGTTGACCACTTTATTCAAATCTTCACTTTACAGCTGAGGAAACCGAGGGCTGCAGGTGTCTGTGAACCTTATCAATGTTTCACAATGAGTCACAGCAGAAGTAAACATTAGAAATGGGTTTCTTGACTCTCAAATCATTGCCCTCTCACTAGCTCTTTAGAAACCGATTCTTGGTGTACTTGAACCTATTTTACTTGTGTATTTTCTTTTTTGTGCTCTCTCTCCTTTTTGAAGAGTCTAAAGAAGACACAGGGAAGAGATTTTCCCATATAGATACTCCCAGCTTGTTGGTTTCCTTTGAGATGAAACCACACAGCCTCAAGCAGAACTTCCCAGAAGTTTTTTAAAATGAGTCTGCTGTACAGCTGGAGTGGGGAAGGAGGAATGGTTGGTTATTAATCAAGTTTTTAAGTCAGAAGTCATTTCTTCCATCAAGGGATACTTTTCTCACTAGGAAAGAAAAAAAAGTTAAAATTAAGGACAGCGAGCAGAAGCTGGCTGTTTGCCATTGACTGAGGTTTAGGGATAGGTGTTTAAGTTTTTACTTATTTCTCTGCTCCCAATGACAGCCCTTCTTCCTTTTTTTTTTTTTTTCTTTTTCTTTTTTTTTTATCTTAACATATCTGCTCTCTATCTGGACTCATCTAGACTGCTCCCACGAGGAAGGCAGCCTTACAGAGATCCAAGCGAACCTAGGCCCATCTAATGACTGCTGGGGTTCAGTGTCTGGTGCTGATCAGGTAGGGGTGACTTTCATATGCACTAGTTTGTGATTCCAGTATATTCCAAACAATAGGCCTGGAGACTGATCTGGAGCTGCACTAGCGGGTTGATTCTTCTTTCCCTTATTTAATGGTCCTTACAGATAATTGGAAGGTTGTCCTAAATACAATGGCCACTTTTCAATTATTTTATAAATCCATTTGACCTTTATTTTTCTTTTTTTTATTCCTTCTCTCCAATATTCTTGCATGCATTCACACTTTACCTCTGTAGTCTCTGCAGTTCGTTGCTTAAAGCTTTTAACACTAGGAGTAAAAGAAGAAAGAAATGTTCCGCTGCTATTAACATGAGGAGCTCAAAATAAATGTAGAGTGCAAGCGTATTAAAACCCAAACACTCTTGTGAGTCTCTCTTTTCACCTTCAATTTAGAGTGAAATATAAGGAATGAAATGAGGAAAAAAAATGGTTGATTTATTTAAGTAGTTAAGATATGCTAGGTGGTTTGCACAAATTAGCTCTTTTAATCTGCACAACACAGTGAGGTGGGTACTATTCTTAGTCTCATTTTGCAGATGAGGGGACTGTCATCTCTAGGCTTCCGTAGGCAGCACTCTCCTCTTTGTGTCCCCAGGACCTGGCAGGTGATCCTTAGCACAATTAGTGCTTAATAAGTAATCGATGAACAAGTGATGGAATTCTTCCTGAATTTATCCATTTGGACCCCTGGATCTTTATCACGCATAGCTTTTCTTTTTCCATCTTGCCATTACACAGCCTTTTCTCCCTCCTTCACTACTCTCCATTTCTTACCTCTTTCTGAATAGAATTTGAGATGGTTGGTAAATATATACATATGGATAAATATGCATGTATTATTCAACAGTATAAAAAATAAATGAGGCAATCAGGGAAAGTTTGCACATTTTATTTTTCCTTCTCAAGATTTGTCTTCACTTGCTTTAAAAAAGAAATATCACTCAAGGTTTTTACTGAAGATTTTCTTACATTCATGCTAAATATAGTGATTGGTTTTCAAAGGTGCTGCCCCACTTATTCCCTTCCCTTGTGTAGATATTCTGACATCCTTGTCACCTGGGCAAATGATAAGGCATTGCACCTGAGATGGGGCTTTGGTGAAGCACTTCCAGCTGTCCCTCATCCTACTAAGTTGCCAGTCAACAATTAAGCAACTTATCTGGGGTCAAACTTTCAGTTAATTTACCTTTCAGATGGCTGTATGTTTTTAATTTACGATTTTTAAACTATGTTCCAAGGATCTCTGAAAGCTCCATAGAGATTTGTCAGGACCAACATAGAGGACAAATTGAGTTCAGACATTGAATGAGGCCCTGGCTTCCACATCCTTATTTTATTCAGAGAATCTTTACTTTTATCCCCTTTATATTTGGGTTTGCTTGTGAAAATGTATTTGCCAAAAACTTTTACTTTCAAAATAAGGATAACGAGCCCCAACTCTACCATTTTATCCCATTTTTATTCATGTCTATCTCTCATTAAATGTCCAAGACATTGGATTAAGTCCAACATCATGTGTTACACAGTTCTGTTTTCTTTAGAAGCTTAGAAAATTCATTACATCCTCTCCCCCTTCACCTAGTATTCCAGCATAAGCTTGCTCTGTAGTTTTTCTGGGTCATTTTTTTAATGCCTGGGTTGAAAAAAAAAAAAAAGAAGATACGCAAGTGAAATCAGGAAATAACTCAGAGGCCAACATTTATTTAAAGAATTCCTGAGAATGGACTGTGTGATCTACAGAGACACACGCACATTAGACATGAAGGCACTTGGGCTTTCTAAGGTACCTGGAAATCTTAATGACATAAAATCTGTGTCTCTTGGAATGGAAGTAAACAAAACAAAATTCCAAAGCTGGCCCACTGCTCGATATCAGTGGATTCTGGATCAAAGGAATAAATTTGTTAGTTTTCATGTTTGTCCTGAAGAAGAAATAATGGTTTCTCAAAACACTTTTCTGTGCTACAATATTGCTTCCCTCTCACTGGCTGACAGTCCTGTGCTTCAGTCCTCTTAGCCTCAGATAACTGACTGGGTTGCCAGGACTTTGCAAATGTCTTGCTTAGCCCCTGAACACCAGTTGCCTTCTGTTTGTTTCTTTTTATTTCATTCTCCTGTTTCACAACCAATATAGTTTCACTAGCTTCATCCTGACTTGCAACAAACCATAAATAAGCTATATTGTCTGTGGGTAGAGTAACCCCTAGAAGGTTTATGGCAATAGACTTATGAGCACCCCTGGGAATTTCTTAGCAAGAGCACATGGGAACTGTGAGGAAAAAAACTCCAGAGGGATATGGATTTGCAGCCTGTTTGGGCAATACATTTCTGGTTATGAATTTTTTGAAACTGTAAAAAATAAGTCAAGAAACTCCCTGCACGTTGTGGAATATATACAGGAGTAAAATCGGCTATAAAAGCATTCTCAAACTTAGACCTGGGCTGGGGATGCAGAAACATGTGGGCACGTGCACATACCTGAGTGTGTGAGCGTGTGTCCACATGAGTGTGTGAGGTGGATTTAGAGAGCAGTGAGGTAGAAGATGATAATAACTGTTAAGAGGATTATTTAGAAAATGGTCTGCATGTTGATCAACCCTTAGAAAAGTCTTGGGCTAGGGAAAATCCCAGATAGTAAAATCTAGTTAAATTTAGCAATTCAAAGGGCAGCTGTGAAAGAGAAAGGGGGTTCCCAAAGGTCAAAATGCAAGCTGAGGCATGCAGAGAAAAGGCAACCTCTTCATTTGCTTTAGGGTTTGGGGAAGGAGGAGACATTAGAGACTATTTGACATGTTTGGACACTCAGGTTGTGCTTAGCTCATCTTGGCTCTCTGGTCCTTTTGGCAATGTTCCTGCATTTCCCCCTGGCATCTCCTTGTCTTCCCTGTCCCTCCACCCCTCAGCCCTGTGGTCTTGGCTCCATGAAATGTAGGAGGCATGCCCACCACTCCATGTTTGGTAGTCTTAGCTTATGTGCCAGATGTTTCTGTGATTAGTAAGCCAAAGATATTCATTTAGCGCATGTGTCTGTATATGAAGCCCAGTAACCTGGACTATGAAATGTTACCAGCCTGTCCTGGTGACTTCAGACTGATAATCTTTAAATATTTGTTTGATTTATTTAATTGGGGTCAGGGAGACACTTGGTCTTCTGTTCATAAACATTGTGTATCTCTCACTATTCAAAATAGGAGACTTACATGTATGGACTAAAACACAGCATTTAAACTCGTTGACAATTATCTTTCATTTCACAGTTTTGTCCTCATAACTGGGATGATTTAGAGTGTATTGCTCTTTCTGAGAAAAGATTGGACTTATATGGAGACAGTTACCAAATCCTTTATAACATATGTTTAAAAGTTTTTATTTCCTAACTTTTTTTGATCTTAAAACATTTCCCACTTTGCAGAAACATTTATTCTTTTTCCAGCTTTCTTTTATAATTTTCTAAGACAGATACTTTCTTTGGAGAAGCTAATAAAATAATGTAGTTATACCTGGTAGATGGTTTGCTTTCAGAATTTCACCTCTGACAGCTTGTGTGATGGGTGGAATTCCAGGATGGCTACATGACCTTTGTCCCACGGTGTCATCCTGGGCGTTGTGTTACTTTATGTGGCAAAAGAGCTTTTGCAGGTATGATTAAGGTTATTAATTAGTAGACTACAAAACAAGTAGATTATCAGGGTGGGCCTAACCTAAACATATTACTATTTAAGAGAGTATTTTCCAGCTGATAATAGAAAAGAAACTCAGAAATTTGAAGCAAAGGAAGGATTTAATATGTCACTGTTGGCTTTGAAGATAGGAGAGATCTGTGCAAGGAGCAGAGATCAACCTTTAGGAATTAGGAGTGACCCCTCATTGACAGCCACCAATGAATCAGGGATGTCAGTCCTACAACCACAAGGAACTGAACTCTGCCAACAATCTGAATGCATTTGTAATTCTTCCCCAGAGCCCAGCCTTGATTTCAGCCTCGTGGGATCCTACGCAGAGAAACCAGTCAAGACCACCTGGACTTTTGATCCACAGACTGGGAGATAATAAATAAACATTGTTTTAAGCTGCTAAGTTTGTAATAACTCATTATGCTGCAAAAGAACACTAATACATCTCATTTCCAGAGTTTTGGTGCAGCCCATAGATGCACTATGCATTGGCAGTGTCATGAGAAAAAAGGTTTACAAGGAGGTTTTATTTATTTTTAGTTTAATTTTTAAAAATTTCCACTTGGGCTTCTGAACAGTATGGCAGACACTGTTGGTTGACTACTCAAAGATATGCTTTGCTAACAGGACTCCAATTTTTTTTTTTTTTCCAGCAGAAATTCTTTGGTTCCTTTGAAGGTAGGTCCAGGTCTAGAGGTAGGCAGGCTTATGATTCAATTCTGGCCAATAAGATTTAAGTAGAAGTCTTGTGGAGGCTTTAAGAAAGATTTTACTTCTTGATATAAAGGACAGAAGCTGAAAACAAATGGTCTGCATGACACTGCCACATGCTTCCTGCCTTTAAATGTGATGTGATGATGTGTTGCAGCCATCTTGTGACTATGAGGAAGAGGTCAAACGCATCACAGAGATGCTGATTCAGGTCCTTGATGCCTTGGAACCAGTGTCACTACTCACACCTAGATGTCTTGTTAGAGAAAACCATTTTTATTTGTTTAAATTATGGTTAATTGAGTTTTCATAATTTATAGAGGAAAGCATATCTAACTGATATAGAATTTGGGTCCTGAAAGTGGAATGCTGCAAGAAACACACTTTAAGGAGTAGGTCAGGGTGGAGATTGAGGACTCAAATCTCTTCAGGTGGAAACCTTTGACATGGCAAAACATTTAAGCAATGATTTGCATGATCTATCTTCTAATGTGGATCACAGGTTGACCAAGGTTGTGGTGGCATGGGGAATGGAAGGAAAAATTCAGGATGTTTATGTGTATTGGCTTACTTTAGTGGCTATTATCAAAAAAGTCCTACTTTGAGGGCAAACTTAAGCTAGATAGCTAACCTTTAACCAGAGAGGGAAGAAAGTATAAGTGCTTAGAAAAATGCTTTCTAACTGTGACCTCCAGCCTACATGAACAGAATCCTATACTTTCTAGTCTTGCAGGGTTGGAGAAGATGTCTTTGGTACCCCAAGTTAAAACGGCAGAGGTGGGAAAGTGGCACCCTTAAGACTGATAAAACTAGAGCTTTTTAGCACAAAGACTTGATTGTCTGAGTTAAATACCAGAGGATTTGGAAGAGCACAGGATCTAGCAGCAGAGAGACAAGAATTCTTAGCCTCAAAGACTATGTCTAGACGAGATCTTTAGCTGTGATTAGTAATGCAAGGAATTGACCAGACACAAATAGACTCAATCTACTAAGTTTTTGAGAAGAACTTTATTGTTAAAGTTACTTCAAGCCTCACCAATAACTATATATAATTATTGAACTCCAAAGACAATCTCTAGGTATCTGAATTTGTACCAACATGCAGGGGTTGCTAAAATTAGAGAAGAACTTTCTCCTGAATTCCCATCTCAGATACAGGCATTGAAAATAATGATTAAAGAATATATTACTAGAGAGCAGAACCAGAGGCTATGGAAGAATAATAGGGATATTTTAATAAAGAATAGAACTAGGGACTTTGAGATTGACTAATCAAAGACTTTCTCCATTGAGAGGGCAGGTATTTCTCACTATTTCTTTCTAACAGGATAGAGTGTATGCTAGCAAATAATAACTATTTAGTCTTTTCCAGTCAGTGTATATTAGATGTGTTGGAAGCAGGTAATCTATTTTTTAGAGAAAACTTTCAGGCCTATAAGAAGTTATCTCTGGACCAAATAAAGAAGATTGAACATCACCTAGAGATCCTGGATTTGGGTATAGATGTAGCAGTTAGATATAATGTTGTGGTTTTCCTCTTTTGGGAAGGAGGTGGGTGCACATATATAAACTGCATGTGTAGGAAGAAGGATGTCTGTGGATGTTAGGTTACCAAAGGGATGGACTGTTAGTTGGCTACATAAAAGCACTACTTAACCAGCTTTATTCCATGTTAACAGGTCTCAGTCATCCACCTCTACACTCCTTACCCACCACCTTAGCACTTTTTGGAAAGAATTCCCTTGGTTTCAAGGACAGTGTTATAAATAGTTTTATTTGAATATAGCCATTCCCATTCATCTACATGGTTGATGTCTGTTTTCATGCTACAGTGGCAAATTGAGTAGTTGTAACAGAAACCACATGGTCTGCAAAACCTAAACTATTTCTATCTGACCCATTATAGAAAAAATTCCTAACTAAAAGAGTCATATGTAGAAATCAAAGTTAAGAGGGATAAAATATCATTTATTTAAACAATATTTTACTGAAGTCTTTCCAAAACTTGCAGAGTGTGTGAATCAACTGCAGCTTTTCTCAGACTTATGTGTTATAAGGTCCAATCCTGAGTCTACTGACTCAGAATTTTCATTGGAGAGACCTGAGAATCTGCATAATGCATCACTTCCCCACATAATTCTTTTGACCTGGCAAATTTGTGAAATGCTGTTATAGATTGGTGTCCTGGTTAGTTGCTCATCTGGCCCAGCACTGAAATGAATCTGTAACTAGCTCCTGCTTATGGTTCACTATAGACATCCCAGTATGACCAGGAGATGGAATAAGATTCTCAGATCACTAGAGGCTTGATTATGAAATGAAATACAGTGAATCTGAAGATTTTGACGTAGTATAAGTGGCATTGACTCTGAAAACGAGAGATCTGGGTTCAGGTTCTAAATCAGCCTCTAACTAATTGTTTGACCCTCACCAAGTTTCTTTCTACAACTCTACATCCTCAACTGTAAAATCCTCAGTAAAATGGGATGGCTCCAAGTTGCTTTTTCTCAATATGATTTTAAGACTCAGAAACTAGGAAGTACCTAAGAGTAAAACAAATATAATTTCTCTTTCTATCAAAATTCTTTTCTTTTAGATCAAGTTCCTCAATACTGGCTGCACATTAGACCCATCATAGAGCTTTACAAAACACCAATGCCATCGGTCCCAATCTGAGATTCTTATTTAAGTAGCTGGGGGAGAGACTAGCTATTGAAATAAAAGCTTTCTCGGTAATTCTATGTTAAGTCGGATTCAGAACCATCATCCTAGATGGTATTGAATTCTTTTCTCTAGTTCCTATTCAAGGTTTATATATGTAAGTACTAGTTTCACCATTTGGAAAACACAATAAATAAGAGGAGGAAATAAGGTCAATATGAGTTCCAAAATGCTGGTGAGTCAGGAAGGCTACATAAAATTCAGAAGAGAGCCTGATAAAAAATATAGCATTGACCATATGGTTTCACAGCTGAATTTCACCATAACTACAAAGTACTGATACCTATACTGCAAAAAGTATTTCATAACATCAAGAAGAAAGGAATCCTCCCCAAGTCGTTCTATGAAGCCAATATCACCTTGATACCAAAGCCAGGAAAGGACCCAACAACAACAACAAAAAACTGCAGACCAACATTCCTTATGAATATAGATGCAAAAACTCTTGATAAAATCCTAGCAAACCAAATTTAGCTGCTCATCAAAAAATAATCCACCACGACCAAGTGGGCTTCATCCCAGAGACACAAGGGTGGTTCAACATACTCAAATCAATAAATGTGATTCACCACATAAATAGAAGCAAAAACAAACACATATGATCCTCTTAATAGATGCAGAAAAAGCATCTGACAAAATTCAGCATCCTTTTATGATAAGAACTCTTAACAAAATAGGCATAGATGGAACAAATCTCAAAATTATAAAAGCCATATATGGCAAACCCACAGCCAATATCATACTGAATGGGGAAAAATTGAAAGCATTCTTGCTTAGAACTGGAACCAGATAACATTGCCCACTGTCACCCCTTCTATTCAACATAGTACTGGAAGTCCTAGCTAGAACAATCAGACAAGAGAAGGACATCAATGGTATCCAAATGTGAAAATAAGACTTCAAACTTTCCTCTTTGCTGATGATATTATCTTATATTTAGAAAGCCCTCAAAATTCTGCCAAGAGACTCCTGGAATTGAAAAATAAATTCAGTGAACTCTCAGGTCACAAAATCAATGTACACAAATCAGTAGCATTCCTATACACCAACAACAGTCAAACTAAGAATCAAATCAAAGACTCAATACTTTTCACAATACTAACAAAGAAAATCAAGTACTTAGGAATATATTTAACCAAGGAGAAGAAATGCCTCTACAGGGAGAATGATGAAACACTGAGGAAGGAAGTCACAGAGGATATAAACAAATGGAAAAATATATCATGCTCATGGATCGACAGAATAAACATTGTTAAGATGTCATACTATCCAAAGTGACTTACAGATTCAATGCAATCTCTATTAAAATACGAATATCATTTTTTTTACAGGTATAGGAAAAATAATTCTACACTTCATATGGAACCAGAGAAGACCCCATATAGCCAAAGTAACCTCAAGCAAAAAGAAAAAAATTGGGAGACATCAGTTTACCAGACTTTAAGCTATACTACAAGGCTAGAGTAACTAAAGCAGCATTGTATTGATACAAGAACTGAGACATAGACCAATGGATCAGAATAGAGAACTCAGATATAAAACCATCCTCATAGAGCCATCTGATCTTTGACAAAGCAGATAAAAGCATACACTGGGGAAAATAATCCCTATTCATTAAATGTTGCTGGGAAAATTGGATAGCCACATGTAGAAGACTGAACCAGGATCTGTACCTCTCACCTCTCACAAAAATCAACTCATGATGGATAACAGACTTAAATCTAGGCATGAAACCGTAAGCATTCTAGAAGAAAATGTTGGAAATACTCCTATAGACATCAGCCTAGACCAGGAATTTATGAAGAGAATCCTAAAGGCAATCATGGCAACAACAAAAATGAACAAATGGGACCCGATTAAATTAGAAATTTTCTGTACAGTCAAGAAAACAATCAATAGAGCAAATAGACAACCTATAGAATGGGAGAAAATATTTACATGCTATACATCTGGTAAAGGGTTAATAACCAGGATCTACAAATAACTCAAGCAAATCAGCAAGAAAAAAATCAAACAACCCATTAAAAAGTAGGCAAAAGACAGGAATAGAAGCTTTTCAAAGAAGATAGACTAATGGCCAAGAAACATGAAAAAATGCTCGATTTCTCTAATCATCAGGGAAATGCAAATCAAAACTATAATAGGATATCACTTAACTCCAGCTTTTATCAGAAAGTCCCCAAAACAACAGATGCTCTCATGGGTGCATAGAGAAAGGAACAATTATACACTGTTGGTGGGACTGCAAACCAGTACAACCTGTATGGAAAGTAGTATGGAGATAACTCAAAGAACTAAAAGTAGAACTATCATTTGATCCAGCAATCCCACTATTGGGTATTTACGCAAAGGAAAAAAAGTCATTTTATCAAAAAGACACTTGCACTCAAATGTTTATAGCAGTACGATTCACAAAGATGTGGAATCAACACACGTCCTCATCAGTATATTAGTGGATTAATAAAATGTGGTATATGTATACCATGTAGTATACCATATGTATACTCAGCCATAAAAAAATGGTCAACTAATACCTTTTGTAACAACCTGGATAGAGTGGGAGACCATTATTCTACGTAAAGTATCACAAGAATGGAAAAACAAACACCACAGGTATTCACTACTAAATTGGAACTAATTGAGCAACACTTATGTGCACATATGGAAATAAAATTCAACAGAAATCAAGCAGGTGGGATGGGGGAGGAGAGGATGGTAAATTCACACCTAACATGTACAATGCACACTGTCTGGGTGATGGGCACACTTAACAACTTGGACTCAAACTGTACAAAAGCAATTCATGTAACCAAAACATTTGTACCCCTGTCATATTCTGAAAAAAATAATATAGCTCTGCAGTCTCCACCACCAGATTTTAATAAAGCAGCTCTTGGGCCCAGAGCCCAAGTTGTGTATTGGGCCCTAATACGCAACTAGTTTGGGAAACACCAGGTCAGTGATCTCTGCCACTCCTTCCAACTTGTAGGATGTGAGGTCCTGTGAGTAATCATATGAGCACTAAGTCACAATGTTAAGAACATTTTGAAAAGGTAGCAAGATTAAGGTCCTGTGAAAGGGATGTTGTCAACCAATAGGAATGGCCCTCGATCAGGTGCTAGTTGATAAAAATACTGCTTACCTGGTTGACCCTCTCAGAAACAGCCATAACGATGTGCCCACATAGTTAATTATTCACCCTCAGGAGTACTAAAAGAGGTTCTTATTCTGGCTTCTTTCTTTGCACCTGTAAATTCTAGTTGAAAATCACTAAAACCCTGCTTTCAAATGAGTTAGATATAGTTTATCAAACGATATAATACATATAGTAAATTGCAAATAAATAAAGGTATGGCCACAACCTGGTCTTGTATTTACTACTAATCCATTTTAATTCAGGTGTTAATGATTCCATTCGCTCATTCATTCTTTTTTTTTTTTTTTTTCATTTATTCATTCATTCAACAACTGGTTTTAAGGTACCAACTATGAACCAGGAACTGTGCTAGGCCCTCCCTCGGGCTATAGCAGTGAGCAGCAGTCTTTTTCCCATTGAAGCTGACATTCTACTTGGAGAAATTGGTAATACACAAATAATTATGCAGAGTATTGTGGTACTAATTGTTAAGAAAGTGATGGGAGCTGGAGGGCAGTAGTATTTTATGTAGATAACAGGGAAGGCTGCTCTGTTAAGGTAATATTTTAGCAGAGACCTAAAGAAAGTGAGAGAAAAGTTATGGTGATATCTGGGGAAAGACCACTGTTCTGAGGAAACAGCCAGTGCAAATGTCCTGTGGCAGGAATGTGCTGGGTGTGATCTAGGAACAGCAAGTGGCTACAGTGCCTGGTGTGGAGTGTGGGAGTCTGGAGATGAGTCAGAGAGCAGCAGGCCTCCCTCAGGAGGGTGTGAGGGTTTTGGGAAGTGTTGACAGGACAATTATAAGGGCTTCGCATATAACTCTGAGCTTCAAGAGTGGACCCAGGATTTGTGGGGCTTAAAGCTTACAATCCTAGGGCCTTCCATAAGTACAAGAGTACAAAGTTAAGCACAAATCTAAATACTTATAATGAAAAAAAAATCATAAATTACCAGTTTTAAAAGAATGCCAAATGCCACACACCACAAAATCCAAAAAAATAATATCATATAACATCATAATTTTACTAATGAACTGTGACACCTCTCTGTATTACTCCCCACTCATCATTAGTTTAGGCTAAAAGATCTTTGATGGCCTCTTAGTATTACTTTCTAATGTAATTTTTTATAGGAAGAATAGGAAGATAATTCAGTCTTTCCTCTAGTTTGTTTGGTCAAAATTTATCTTTTTATTATTGATAATGTAAAAAAATTTCCTTTAATTTCATGACTCATTATTGGTAATGCTGTGTACATTTTTTAGGGTTGTTGTCAATTTGGGAAAACCTTTCTCGAATTTCTGTCTTTATATGGACTATAAACTTGTAAGAATTTTCTGGAGACTAGCTTCTGGCTCCATACACTTCCAACTCTTTTTCTCCTCCACTGGCCACATATTTCTGGTGTGATGAAGATGAGTTCCTATCGTATAACCTCAGGCCTTGAACTTTAATGTCACAATGTTAGTTGGTACAGAGAATGGTAGAAGTATTCCTGAAAGCCACTCTGACACCAGGAAAAATCTTGCATAGAAATAACTGTGAATCACAATAATACATCCCAGTGACCCAAACAAAATCTTATCTAACTCAACTTCTCCTTCATTGGACCCTAAAGTGCCTGTGTCTATTCTCGAACCACTTGACTCAAAGGGAAATGTGACAGAGGGGAAATACAAAATAGACACTTGTGGTTAAAATATCTCACTTTGCAAATAAAACAAAATATGATCACTCAAGTACATTGCCAGGTCCCTTCCAAAGACTTGAGGGACCCCTGAGTCTGCAGTTTTATTAGCTTCAGGGACAATCAATCTCTCTTTGGTGAAATGTGAAGTCATTGGAGGGGTTTTTTTTTTGAGACAAAGTCTTGCTGTGTTGCTGGGCTAGAGTACCGTGGCGTCAGCCTAGCTCACAGCAACCTCAAACTCCTGGGCTCAAGCAATCCTCCTGCCTCAGCCTCCTGAGTAGCTGGGACTACAGGTGTGTACCACCACACCCACCTAATTTTTCCTATTTTTAGTTGTCTGGCTAATTTCTTTCTATTTTTAGTAGAGACAGAGTCTCGATCTTGCTCAGGCTGGTCTCAATCTCCTGACCTCAAGCAAATTCTCCTGCCTCGGCCTCCCAGAGTGCTAGGATTATAGGTGTGAGCCACCACGCCTGGCCTCATTGGAGGGTGTTGAGCAAAGTCCTAACATGATCTAACTTCTGTTGTAAAAAGATCATTTTGTTTGGAGAGTAGACTATAGGGGAGCAAGCCTGGAAGCAGGGAGATCAGTCAAAAGGCTGAAGCTTAGGGTACAAAGGAAAAGCAAAACTGCAGACATAACTCATTCTGTGAGTTCCAGGAAAGCTATTATCCACTAAGCTATTGATGTATTCCCTAATAATTCATGCCTGCCCATGTCAGAGTGATTTCCTTTCTTAGCTATTGCTGATTTAGCAAGTATAGTGAGTTCTCTTAATCTTTTCATTTGCTCAAAGTCTTTAAAGTTCAAGTTTCATCAACAATATTTTTGTTATTGTAGCTCTTTCTGTTCCTATTTGAGGCTATATAGATGCCTGCAGTGCTGACTGAATGATCATCCTTTACCTATGCAATTTCAACGCACAATATCAATGCAGTCTGTATCTGGGTTGAGGACTACCTAGGAGAACTCGTTCCTATTATTTAGAACCCCTTTAGGACCTAGCAATTTATCACTTCATATTATCGAATATCCCTTTGCCTGATGGAGAAGAACCATCTGATTCACATCTTCAAGGCCTTTAGAGTTTAATAATTTTATCCCATTTATGTGGGAGTTAATTTTAGGTTGTATTGCTTTAGAACAG
Source organism: Mirza zaza (assembly GCA_008750895.1). Lineage (NCBI taxonomy): Eukaryota > Metazoa > Chordata > Mammalia > Primates > Cheirogaleidae > Mirza > Mirza zaza. Next base: position 24,964 of record VSMD01101609.1, read on the forward strand.
AGATTGGCAAACCTTTTTTTGTGAATGGCCATATTGTAAATATTTTAGACTTTGTGGGCCATATGGTCTTTGTCAGAACTACTTAACAATGCTATTGTGGTGGTAAAGCGACTATAGATGATTATGCAAACAAATGAGCCTGGCTTTATTCAATATACTTTTATTTGCATAAGCCCTGGAGCTAGATTTGGCCTACAGGTTGCAGTTTGCTGACCCTTGGTTTAGAAATTTCCTCTAGCTGTTCCATATTATGCGTCCCAAATCTTAATCTCGTGTAATGTCTATGAGTCTAGTATTGCTATCTTTAAAATAGGGACCCTAGCATATGACCTGTTATATGTTCTAAAGGGCCAAATGAGATGTTGGTTATAGCAATCTGCTATAAATTTTAAAGTAGCATGTATTTGTGTATTTCTTTCTCTTCCCTATCACCCCACAAAACATTCTCCTGCCTTTCCAAGAAACACAGCAATAAAAGCTCAATCACAGAGGAAAATTATGGCTTGCTATCTTATCCTCACTTCTGATTCTTATGGTGAATGCTGGCTCCTCAAAGCATCACCAAACTACCTGTGGTAATGCAGAGCTGAATTTGTTTTCGAGAAGATAACCTAGATACAGTTTTAATGGTCTGTATGAGAAGAGGGAGGGCACAGTCAAGAAGTTTACTGAAATTTTGAAGACACACCTAGATGAAGGTGGATCTTTCAATGCTGGGACTTGGTTAGAGCTGGGTACAGATTATGATTTAATAGTTTAGGATTGATGAACACAGAAATATAAGGATTTTGAGGAGGGGTTCAAAGAATCTTGGGTCCTATACTTAATGTTTTCTATTGAAGAATTGATTGGTATTTCAGGAAATTGCTGGAATAAAAAGTAATTTGTCACTTTTATTTTTATGAACAGATTTCCTGGAATATTAAAGTTATATTGATGAGCACATTGAAATAGTATAGTCATGTTAAATACTCAGTAAGCTGCGTGGGTGTAGATAGTTTTGGTTTTCTCTTATAAGGAATCTTAGAGGTATTTTGTGAGAGGGAGAAAAGGAGAGATAGAATTTCAGGATTTACTTAGAAAAAAGCAGAGAATAACTAGTAGGAAAGAAAACTGATATAGAGAAGAGGGGAAGAGATGGCAAAAATGTGAACAGCTTCTCAGTTAAAGTTTAAAGAGAATTTTGAAAGAGAAGAGAAACTGTTGGGCATTAGAAGCTAGGATATAAGTTGTATTAGGAATGTCAACCATTTTTGCATCTTTCCTTTTGTTCTCGCTTTGCTGTGACAATAGATCTGGTTGTCATTTGTGGTGTATGTATCATGCTCTGTAAACCTATGTGTTGTTCTTGCCCTATAATCTTACCTTTCTCTCCTCATTTTTGTGCTTGCCTTGAAAAAAAATAAAAGAATGTCAAAAAACAGGAATGAGAACTTTAAAAACTGTCAAAATTAAATTGCTTTAAATTAGTTGTTCTGGTTAGAAAGTTATATTTTTATGAGCAGATCTTTGTCAAGATTGGAAAATATGTGAGTCTAATTTTGAGAAGGTTACTTTTTAAAAAAATATACATTCATGATAGAAAATTTGAATATATGCATAAACAATTAGAAGAAATCAAGATAACTCTTAAATTAGAAGGTGAAACTCCAATGAAATGGATATGTCAGAGTTAAAAATCTGGAGACATAGGAAAGCTCACCTTTATTAAAAACAAACAAGAATTTCTTGGTGGGTAAGAATGGAGTAGAGACATGGGAGAGTGATAGAAAAAAAGGCCCAAGGATAAATAAAGAACAGGTGGGGAGGCTGTTGGCTGTTTTGTGGGATATTATCAAAGGTGACTGAATTTTAAGGAAGAGGAATATCTATCTTAAATTTATTTTTTTTCATTGCTGTGATATTGCAGAGAGGTTAGGTCAACTACAACATAGAGTGCTCGGTCCCCAGGACTGTCCTCACTTCTGATATCAACTGCAAGGTCAGGGGTTCCCAAACCATCTTCCACTCTGATAACTCACTGAACTCACTGAAAGCTATTCTACGTGTGGTTATGGTTGACTACAGAGAAAGAATATGGATTAAAATCAGCCAAAGGAAGAGTACGTATGGCAGAATCCAGAAGAGGTGACAAAAGCAGAGCTTCTGTTGTGCTCTTCTGGTAAAGACAGGACACATCACGCTGAGGATATGCATGGAGAACTGCCAACCAGAGAAGCTCATCTGAGCCTCAGTGTTCAGAGTTTTTATTGGGACTCTGTCGTGTAGACAGGATTGATACATAGTTGATCTCAGTTTCCAGGTGGCTGATTGATACTGTGTGACCCAAAGCCCTCACGCTAAGTCTCATTTTTGATATTTTGCCAGCTCCTGTCCTAAGACCCTATGGATGTGGCCAACCCCTGCTCTAAATTACATTGTTAGGCTATCCTGCATGATAATGTTAACTCACCTTTTCTTTATTTCTCCCCAAATTAAAGTGAATCACTATTACCATGAGTTAGAAAACTAATAAGGAAAATAAAATTATCAAATGAAAGGATTAGATGAAATCTTAGACTTCATCTGGTCTTTTGGAAAGGTGAAGTGATTTGTTTAACCAATAAGGCAGAGCTGAATCTTAACTTCAGGTTCAGTTGCTTTTTCCTTATAATAAAGGGACAATCAAGAGTCCATCTTCTGGAACCAAAAGATGTCAATGAACCTTTTGAAAATAGGACTGCTTTGTTGACATATGGTAAGAAAACCCTAATGCCTTTTTGATGGATTTGATTTTGCCCCAGAATTTGGGTTGTTTTCCAGATCCATATGTTGAAGTTTGTCTAGAAGACAGCTACTCAACTGCTTGCATATTTTTCTGATTAGCTGAGTTGCATATGCTGCCGAAATAGTCACCCGGGTTTCATGTTGTTGATAGAAGCAGCATGGGATCTAAAATTAAACACTATCTGTACCTCTCTAGCTTTTTTGGAAATTTTGCCCTTCCTTTTGCTGCTTCCTTGTCCTCCTTAGAAAGCTATTAAATTTTATATTTTTCAGATTCAAACCTGAAACTGAGTGTTCAGCTGCTTTCTCATCCTTCCATCTCCAAATTTTATAAACATTTAATCAGCTTCTTTTTTTGTGGGTATTGATCAGGTTGGAGATTGTCAATCAGTGAGAATCGGTATAACAAGGGGCCAGCACCTATTCTTCTATCCCACAAACCTATGAGTTGGGAGGGGAAGTAAATGGATGCACTCATTTTCATTAGCAGGAGCAACACCGTGCAGAGGCACAGTAAGTGAAAGCTTTCTCGGTCTCATTTCAGCTGATGGAAATGACTCGCTACTCCAAATCATTCCTAATCTGCTGCCTGGAATTTGCTTTAACCATGACATGAGCGATGAGCAAATCTTTCAGGTTAACTGAAGATATGTTTTAAAAATGTGAAATGCAAACATCCCTAAGGGGAATTTTAGTACCATACAGCACCCTCAGTTTGACTACATCTTTTGTATTCTTAAGTGAAATCAGCTGCAGTGAAGAGATAACGTTCTGATGAAATAAATTTGGAACTTGATGTGGGGTCAGGCATAGGGTGGGACATCACAGGCTTTCAGGAATGTAAGGAAGCAGGAGACCAAGGAGGAGGGTTAGGATATGGAGATGAGGAGACCCTCCACTTCTCTGTTTGGTGTAGTTCTGAACTGTGAGCTTAGTGGAGCACCAGATGGAGTATTTACATGTCCTTTCATCTACTGAGAGGAGAAATATTGTAAATGCTGGTGAAGTGATAGAAAGGGCCAAAGTGAGATAAATTGGCTACGTACATTATGAAGTAGAAGTTCTGATTTTATTGGTTCTCCAAACATTTAGAAATAAAAGTTAATCCAGAAATACAGAAAATACAAAGAAACTTTAGTGGTGCCATCTCATAGATCGATCCACCACCACGTTCTAATGGTCTATTCCCTTCTCCCCTTCTGCTTTCCCAATACAACTAAACACTCTGGCTCTCTCTTTCTGTTCCAGCCAGCACTGCCCAAAGAAGTATAATATGAGCCACGAACATAGTTTTAACTTTTCTAGCAGCTACCTTAAAACAGCAAAATGAAACTTTAATAAAATATACTATTAATATTTATCCTAACATATTCAAAATATTTCAACATTATTTTACTGGTAAATTTTCACTTTTTCAATTTTTGTTTCTAATCTGTGTCACCTCCTTTATTCAAAGTCTGTGTTGCCCTCTTTAAAGACATTGGTACCACTGTCCACACTCTGTAGCCTCAGGCACAGACCCTGACCCTCATTGTGAAACCCCCCTCAGCTCCCTCCTTTGGCTGTCAAGTGTTCCTGTTTGGCAAGGGGTCATGACCAGAAATGACAACCAGCTAAAGACTCAGACACCTTTTCACTGGAGTCTCTTCCCTACCCAGACTTATTTGAAGACATTAAGGAAGTAAAGTTTATTTCTCCCACACAGAGTTGATAACTCCTGGGCCTATGTCTTATGATCTCTCTTAATCTCTCTACAAACTTCCCTTGCAGTTTGCTAAGCTCTTTCAGTTGGTAAGAAATAGAGATAATCTCAAGTTTCCTCAATTATTGTTTATTTTATGAAAAAAAAAAAATCTTAGCTCCCACCTCTCCAGGTCCCACAGAGAATGAGAGTGTTATTCAGGATAAAGCAGTGGGCGTAGTTCTGATAATACAACAGCAGCTGGGGCAGCTCTGCAGCAATTTCTGTATTTCATCCCCTTAGAAATGGGCATCCAAGGCTCTCAGCCTAGTGCCTGGCTGTTAAGTCAGCCATTTTGTAATTCTCTGTCTCTATCACATTATTTATTTCTCTACCCATGGCTTCATGAATTCTACTGCCTCAAGGTCTCCGTGCCATTCGCTATCTACTGAATTTCTCTGAAGTCTCTCTTTAGCATTCCCCCAAGAAAGTGTATATCTTTCAGTTGACCTTCCAAGATCCTCCCAGGATCAAAGGTATTCACTGGTTAGAGGTCCCATGCCAGGCCAGGTTACAGGTCACTGATAACTACAGATGATGCCTTATATTAGGTACTTTTCTCTAGCTCAGTCATTTGTCTTTAAGAATGATAACATCCTGTGGTAAACAACACAGTGATCTGTGTCTAACTCAAGTATCTTAATGTTTTCCAGCCTCAGGTTTAGCCTAACCTATTATGCCCAAATGAAATAGATGTTTGTTTAAACATCCTTAAAAATAAGTTTGACTCTTCCATTCCAGATGATCTCAGGAAATCTAGCCATTTATCAACATCCCCTCTCCAGTTAGCAGGGGAAGTTGGTAAATGACTAGATTTCCTAAGATCATCTGGAATGGAAGAGAACATTAAGATACTTGGATTAGGCCGGGCGCAGTGGCTCACGCCTGTAATCCTAGCACTCTGGGAGGCCAAGGAGGGAGGATCATTTGAGCTCAGGAGTTCGAAACCAGCTTGAGTAAGAGCGAGACCCCGTCTCTACTAAAAATAGAAAGAAATTAATTGGCCAACTAAAAATATATAGAAAAAATTAGCTGGGCATGGTGGCGCATGCCTGTAGACCCAGCTACTCGGGAGGTTGAGGCAGAAGAACCGCTTGAGCCCAGGAGTTTGAGGTTGCGGTGAGCTAGGCTGACGCACTCTAGCCAGGGCAACAGAGTGAGACTCTGTCTCAAAAAAAAAAAAAAAAAAAAAAAAAAAAAGATACTTGGATTATACACAAGGGTTGGGGAGGTGAGAATATGTGCTTAGAGGGATACTCTGAGTGGGAGCTTGGTTAGTTGAAAAAGCCTCTCATGGAAATTTTGATATGAAACTACTTACTACATCACCCTCAACTGGGTCATATTGAGTTGACAGTTGCTTTCTAGACAGAAGGTTACAAACCTGTGGGGGCAGAAACATCCACAAGATGTGTTTTGTTTGGCTTTCACAGAATTGTGAGGTTTTTGAATTAGGTGTCAAAATTTTTAAATCAGGAGATTTCACACACCACACACACAAAAAAATCCCCATCATATTTCTCCCTTCTCTTGTAATACAGAATATCTGGCAAAACCAAGTCTACACTATTGAATGCCAAAATTCGGCTGAGCTCCGATGGTGGCTGCCCTTTTTAAACACAGCATGCATTCTCCAGCTGGTGTCACCTATTTGTGTCACCGGCCTTTTTGGTAATTGGGTTTGCCATCCATGGTCTACACTATCATGGAATCGTTGATACCGGAGCAGGATGGGACCACAGAATGTCACAGGGTTCTGGCCTTTGCTTGGGTCAGGGTTTGGTTTCCCCATTTCACAGCAAAAGCCTCCTGGTTTAAATTACCTACCTATCCATCTATTTACCCGCGACGTTTCCCAGGACGCGGCCACGCAGGCGCTGCCGGGCTGGCCTTGGGCCCCGCGCGCAGCCGCGTCTGTCCCGCAGGAGGAGCCGCAGCGCTGTGCGCCCTTGGCCGGCCCTGACCCCTGGCGGGGATCCCAGGCTCAAGAAACCCTCTGGCTTTTTCTGGTGTAGGATGGGGAAGAAAGATGAGGCTGGGGAAGGAGGGAAGAAAAACGGATAGAGAGGATACCGTTATTATTATTATTTTTTTCTTTTTGCCCAGAAGTTGAGTTTTTGTGTTCCCGTGCCGCCTGTGTGCGGTGAGGTTTTTCCTTTCCTTTCCTGTTTTCCAGTGCTAGCATTGGTGAGTTGCAGTGTTGCTGAGTGTTTGTTTTGGCTGCCGGAGGAAGCAGTGACAAAGGAAGTGGAGAACAAACAGAATTTTTTAAGCAGCCGGCCTGAGAGGAACAATAAAGTGGAACTGGAGACAGCGGGCTGGGCTGGAGATTCTGAGCCGGTTTGACCAGGGCATCCCCGACGCTGGTCGCCTCTGGGGCGCGGGAACGTGGGGGGATTTTAGAGCTAGAGGGGGTTGCAGTGACAGCTTCAGAGCGATCCGTGCAGCTGCGTGCGCCTGGCGACTGTGATTGACAGGCTTTTGGTAGACGCCTTCTCTGGGCCTCAGCTTCCCCCTGCCCCAGCCACCGTTCCCTCCCACCGCTGGAATGCTGGGGCAACAGGCATTCTCCAGGAGATAGTCCACGCCCTGAAAATGTCCTGTTTTCTTCCCCTGGAGGTTAAATGATAAGATTAGGATACATGACTGTGAAGAGGACTCCATGATTTGAATACCACAGAAAAATTATATCTTTAGGAATTTTAAAAAATATAGTAGCATCTAAAGCTTGTTAAAATTCCAAGTGATTGTTTAGCCGAATTTGAAAATACCCTTTCACTTTCCACTTTTCTCAAGACTGCCTGGGAGTGGGAGACTTTGCACACGTTCAAGTGATGGCGCCACAGGAGCCTGGTGGGCTTGAGAGACAAGCCTGAAGGGCCCAATTCCGAATGGTAAATGGACAGACAGTGTCATGGTGGTATGGTTGGAGAAACCCCATTGGCTGTGGATTTCTTAGAAATTGGGTCAAAATATGTCAGAGGTGGCTGAGGTGCAGTCCTTTCTCCAGACAGGGGACAGAATGACATATTCTTTTATTTTTCTCCAAAAGACTAAGAAGATGGACGAAGTCCCTTGTTTAGATGACCACTCGGAGTCGTCAGGCACTGGGATCTTTACTTAAGCTGAACCTCTGGGAATGAATGTGCCTAAAATGGTGATGTTTTCTGAAGGATTTTCTGCAACTGAGAAAAAGGCATATCTTTTTCTCAGGAGAAACTTTAGAAAGTCACCCAGATATTAGGTAACAGCTCTGAATACAAACCCAACATTGCTTCAAGGGGTATAACACACTTTTTTTCTACTTCCATAGGGGGATTAGGGATTGGGGCGGGAGGCATCAACCAGAACATTAAACAAGTTACAGAAAATAACTCCACTTTGTAAAACTGTAGCACATCTGCAGCAGTTAGTGGACTCAGATATGCAAAGCCTCAGGTAAGCTATTATTTCTTAGGATAAGATATTCTTTCCACGGGGGTCTGGCAATAGGACAGATGGAGATGCTAGGTAGGTTGGATGGAGAGGGAGCTTGTGAATGGGCAAGTCAATAAATGCCTGGCATCCATCTCTAAACTAGTATAAGTTTAAAACTCTCTGTAAACTGGTATCAGCAGGTGTGCCTGGCTCTGTTAGCTCTGGTTTGGACCCCTGCTGAAACTGTCACCTTAAAAAGCAGGTATGCTTTCACTTAAAGGTACCTGGAGTTGGTACCCATGTTCTCCATGGGGAAGGGATACCTTTCCTACTATGTCTTGATAGCTTCTAAAACACAGAATAACTGTGGGAAATTACTATTTTTTAAAAACTGTGCTGATGTCTTGTCTATTTAATATTTGAGTTAACGAAGGAAAAGAAGAGATATTCACCAAAGAATGTGGAAATGGATTCTGGCACAAGCTCTGGAGAAATTAAATTACTTTTGCTGGGCTGTTGGGAAAACCACTTGCCATCTATGTACCGTGCCTTGTTTTCAACTTACCCTATTTGTGCTATGGAAAGATCTTATTGCAACCTAGACTTTCTGAGATGATCCCAATTTTGACTATTTATATTTCTTATAAATCATTTAGATGCCAGAGAAATGCCAATATTTCAATATTTTAGCATCTAAGCAATATGTTTTAGATTGAATTTTTTTTGTGATAAAACTTGTGGGTCTTTTTTTAAAAAAGCTGTATTGAGATATAACTGACATACCATAATATTCATCCATTTAAAATGTTTAGTATTTTCACAGAATTGTGCAACTATCACCATAGTCTAAATTTAGAACATTTCATTATCCCACAAAGAAACCCCTTACCCATTAGCAGTCATTTCCTGTTCTCCCCCATCCCCAGCCCTTGACATCTAACTACTATTCTACTTTCTGTCTGTGCAGATTTGCTTATGCTGACACTTTATATAGATGGAATCATGCAATATGTGGTCTTCTGTGACTGGCTTCTTTCTCTTAGCATTAATATGTTTGATAGTCATCCATGTTGTTGCACATGGTCGTGCAGTATTTCATTTCTTTTTATTTCCGAATAATGTTCCATTGTGTGGTTATAACACATTTAATTTATCAGGTGATGGACATTTGGGTTGATTCCACTTTCTGGCTATTATGAATAACGCTGCCATGAACATTCTTGTACACATTTTTGTGTGGACGTATGTTTTTATTTCTTTTGGGAATGTACCTAAAAGTTGACTTGCTGGGTCATATGGTAACTCCGTTTTATGGCAGAAGAATGGTATTGTGATTCCCGGAGAATGCCGAGACCTGCAGTCTGGGTGACCTCTTCACTGGTTCTGGAGCCCTCATGGTTAAGACACAATTATAGAAGTTGTGGCCGATTGACCCTAAAGTGACCATGTTACCCCAGCCTCCTGATGTTGAAGTCTCTGTCTAATCTTCCCCCTCTGAGCTGGGTGGGAGCTGTGAGTTGCTTCTAACAAAATAGAATACGGTGATGGTGATGGATGTCACTTCAATGATTATGTTACATTATGTGAGACTCTATTTTAGTAGACTGGAGATTCTCCTTGTGGGCTTGATGAAGTACACAGCTATGCTGGAGAAACCCATGTGGCAAGGAACTGCAAACTGCCCCTAGAACCTGAGAAGAGCCAGCAAAATGCTGATGCCCTGGTCATAAAACTGCAAGGAGATGAATTCTGTCAATAACGGGGAAATGGATTTGGATGTGATTGAATTTGGAAGTGGATTCTTCTCCATTTGAGCCTTTGATGAGAATGCAGCCCAGCAAATGCCTTGATTGCAGCATTGTGAGATCATGAGTAGAGGACTCAGCTAGGTCATGCCCAGACTCCTGGAAACTGAAATAACAAATATGTGATGTTTCATGCAGCTAAGTTTGTGGAAATTTTTTATGCAATGTTAGAACATAATACAGAAGTCTAGGATTTGGTTCTATTATATAATCTGTGCTGCATACCACTAAGCTTACTTGTCAAGGCAAATATTCTGTTTATCAATTAGTATGATTATCACAAAAGGATAAACTGCCATAGAAGTTCAGGTATGTGCTTGGTAGCTATAATGTATTCCTCTGGGGCATAATTTCTAGCATGGGAAAAGGAAGATGCAGAAGTGAGAAACAGAGTTACCTTCTGCCTGCTTGACTCGCGTGGTGCACATGCATACCTATAAAACCTGTTGCAGGGAGTGTCACTAAATAATCAGAATAAAAGAGGAATGATAACGTACATGATGGGAGATGCTATCAGTATTTATTAGTGACTATGCGAGTGAGAGGATATACATGAAGTTGAGGCTGCATCCTGATATAGCTTATGGCATACTGTAGTTATGATTTGCCTAGCCCACCATGCAGATATAAGCTTGAACTTGATGCTAGTCTTCGCTTACATTTCTTTAATCAATAACCAAACAATCCCAGCCTGGTGAACACCACTTCTATTTTTGTCACTTACCTAGGATGATTCTGTCTTTCTTAGTCATCCATTTCTATATTTAACAACCCTGACACTCAGAATTTTTAACATACAGCTTGCTTAAATTCCTTATTCTTTAGTTAAACCCTGCATTTTTTTTCTACCTGCCCCCAAACAGATGGAGACCACTGATGATGTGAATTTCTTGACTGTCTTTATCATACCATTTTGTTTTGTTACATTCATTCCTGAGTGACTTAAGTGAGGAGAGTAAGCCGGATCTTATCCTTTAGCACAGAGATACATGTGGAAAACTTCTTTTACTTCCTTTGTGATCTGACTTTAGTTTCAGACACTGTAAAGATGACTCAGTGTGCATCTTTTCATACCATGAAGTTGTGCTGCTTGTAAAATACAGCTAAATAACTAACCAGGCTTACCTCAGATGACATGGAAGTTTCCTAGTTAGGGAAACAAAGCTATTTGAAATTGATGGGAAATGACGTCTGAAACCCAGCAGAGTGAAAGATTCAAGCATCACTGAAATTTCTACCTTCTGTAGCTCACACCAGTAGTCCCATAAAAAAGCAAAACGCTGTTTGGCTGAGGGTGGAATCAACCGTGTTTCTCCTTCTAATCACAAGAGTGTCATCTTCCATTCATAGGAAAGAGATAAAATGGATGGTGTGATTTTTTAGGTGATGTACATAGAACAAATTCACCAGGAAACAAGCTAAGATTACTTAGACACAGTAGGGATAGCTCTTTCCATGAATAGGGTCTCATCACTCTTTGTTTTTGTTTTCTATATTGAGAAAAGAAAATGTGTGATTACACTCTTACAGAGCAAATAGAACTGTGAAGGATGTTTATATTCACATAGCTGATTTCACTTACTTTTAACAATCATTTTTGTTTACAGTTGTCAATAAAATATTTTTACCTTTCTGTGGTGGTGGGACATTGGGTTTGTGGTGCTGCCCTACTTCTCCATTCCATTTCTCTCATCTCTACTTCTACAGTAGAAACCCTTTGATTCTCTACTTGCTGGTCTGCATTTATGCCTTTTGGCTGCTGGTGGTAGTTTTCTGGATGGCAAGTATGATCTTGGTTGTTCTTCCTAGTGTTTGGGTCCTTGTCCTCTTGAGTTGGGACCATCGCTCTGCCAATCCTTGGTTCTGAAATTGTATGTACTTCCAAATACTTCACACGTCCTTTTTATAGAGGCATGTGCTTGTTAATTTGAACCCAAACAGAAATTAGCTACTTTTATATTATAGTTATAAAGTATACAAAATTTTGTGGGTAAAGGTTTTAAATAAATAAGGGTAAAGTACACACATTGTCATGAAGATTAAACTGAGGTAGAGCTGATTCCGAGCATTTTGCTGTTTTTTTCTTCTTGTTAAATATAGCCTGCACTAGGTAATTTCCATAGCATTAGCCCTGCCTACTGCAGTTCATTCTGTGCTGTTACTTATTCATGTGTTAAATACAACATTAACGCCTCCTTGGTATTTCCACAAGAAACATCAATGACTTAGCTGATTTTCAGCCTAAGTCACCTCTTGAGCCTCAACTCTGTTCAGCACTGTTTCCTTCTAAATTCCCCTTCTAGGTGTTTCTGTTCAAGTGTCTCTTAAACAAGAGGTATGTGAAAGAGTGCACACCCCACTTGTTCTTGTTGTGCTCAGAGGTGCTTATTCTTGCATTCATCTAACAATTAGGTCACTTTGTTTGGGGTTTGTTTTGTGCCAATCACTGTGCCGGGTATTGAGAATACAAGAATGAATAAAACATTAGGCCCCGACCTGGAGGCACTTCCAAAGATGGAGAAAGTCATGCAAACACATAATTATAACAAGATATAAGTGCTCTAGAAGGGACAGGAACACTGAATCAGCCTGGAGGAGTAAAAGAAGGTGGCATTTTAGTTGGGTCCTGACAGATGCATAAGGATTTATCAGATGTGTAGATATGAGGGGGTGGTGGCTGCAGAAATGATTTCTAGACTGAGAAACAGCATGAACAACAGTATGGAGGCTTAAAAGAATATGGTTGGTTTGAGAATGGTGAGAAGTTGGGTGTGGCTGGAGTGTAGGGTGTGTGTGTGTGTGTGTGTGTGTGAGAGAGAGAGAGAGAGAGAGAGAGAGAGAGAGAGAGAGGGAGAGGGAGAAATTCTGGAGATGAGATTGATGAAGTTTGGAAAGAGAGAGAAGGAAGCTGTGGGCTTGGTGTGGAATTCTGACTTGATTTTGTAGCAATGGGGGGCAGCAAAAGTCCTAAAATGGAATAGTTACAGGATAAAAGATAGTACATGTAGCGGTACATAGATGAGACCAGAGCTGTAAGAGATGGGTCAGAGGGAGGCTCTGCGGAAATCCAGTTAGTGCACCCTATAGGAGACAGCTCCGTGGAATCCTCCACTAGTAAACCTGCATGTGAAACTCTTGCAATTGGGCTGGGACTGAAACTAAGTCAAAGGGAAGGAAATGCTGAGAAAGGGCTCTAGCTAAGAAACATTTTGGAGGTAGAATCGTTGAGACTTTGTGAGTGATGGAGTGAGAATGATGAAGGAGGGCAAGTGAGGGTCACTCCAGAATCCTCTGCCTGGGATACTCATTGGCTAGTGGCATTATTAATGAAAATCAGATACAGGAGAAGATAGAAGTTTTGGCTGGGAGAGAGGAAGGGAGCTAGGGTGGTGTAGCAAGCATCTCTGGTGTATGATTCATGTTCTCTTGGCCTCCCCTCTGGGGTAGACTGTTATAGCACAGCTTCATTCACTCTGTGCTGAGAACATCTTGCCTCCTGTGAGTGCCCTTGTCTTCACTTTCTTCCCTGGGACTTGCTGAGTCTCAAGCACACAAAGTTTGAGGGGGTTAACATTCCTAGTACATCCATCAATCAATGGTGGAAGGAACGAAAGGGTAAATGCTCCCACTTCCATCCTTTAGATGGCCCATCTCAAGGCTTTCCATACCTTCTGAGAAGCTCTAGCAGAATCAAGCACTGTTGCTCACATTGGAACCCCCATATTACACTATTATGTTGGCTTTTCTTCTTTCCTGTCTCACCCTCTCCACTCTTGTATTCTTGCTCCCTAGTGTCACCTCTCAAGTAAACTACTTGTGTGTTAATTTTTTTTTTTTTTTTTTGAGACAGAGTCTCACTTGGTTGCCCCAGCTAGAGTGCAGCGGCATCATCATAGCTCATGGTAACCTCAAACTCCTGGGCTCAAGCGATCCTCCTGCCTCAGCCTCCTGTGTAGCTGGGAATACAGGCATATGCCATGGTGCCTGGCTAATTTTTCTATTTTTAGTAGAAATGAGGTCTTGCTCTTACTCAGGCTGGTCTTGAACTCCTGACCTCAAGTGATCCTCCCACCTCAGGCTCCAAGAGTGCTAGGATTATAGGTGTGAGCCACTATGCCTGGCTTGTGTTCTTATTTTAGGCTCTACTTTTTAAGCACCCCAAGCTAAGACAGGTGGGGAGGCAGATATTGGTTTGGTTTTGGATTTGTAAAATCTGTGGTGCCTAGGCTCTCTGCTTATATTTTTGGGGCTTGGCTAAAGGGCACAAATGGAGGCTCACATTCTACATGTCTAAATATTGAAAAGTTATAAATCAAGCTAACATGTAGTTACATAAAGTGTTATATTCTCCCATGTATCTGCATATGTTTGAGTGTAGAATTCTTGGCTACTCTGAGTTCCACACCAGAATGTGGCTATGTGAAAATGCCCAGGCCTGTAGCTCTCCCTCCTTCCCTTTTCATCTCTGTCTCTATCACACACTTTTGTGTAGATCCTCCAGCCTGAAAGCTCTGTTCACATCTCCAACAAAGAGCTACCCTCACACCTTAGAATGTGTACAAAGAGGTACAGTTTTCCTGCAGGACAATCAACCTTGGAAAGGGGGACTGTGCAGGCTCTGGAAGTGGGTCCTGGGTCCCTGAAGCATGGAAGTTGGGGACATGGGCTCTGGGTGGGCAGGTCCTTTGGGCCCATAGAATCCTCATCCTGTGTGGAAGGTCACACCCAAAGGATGGCCACAGGGAGACCCTTCTGGTGGCACTTAGGCATGGTGTGTCCATTGGGCATGCTGGTGGAGTGTCTGGCAGGCAATTGTCAGCATAGATCCAGGGTTTGGAGAAGTAGGAACTTGACATAAATATCTGGGAGCTGGTAGCCTATGATTGTCACTGAATGGTGGGAATAGATGGACTCAACTAGAAAGATGAGTCGGAGTGAGTAAAGAAGGTCTAAGAACAGAACCCTGGGGGCGGCTGGGAGGCAGAGCCAGGGAGGGAGGCTAAGGAGCAACAGCCTCTGGAGGTGACTCAGAGTGCCTCATCTTGACATTTTAAAGGAATTTTATTCTTCTAAGCTAAAAAGGCAAACAAAAATGAATCCCTAAAGCAGCGTGATGGAGCTAATGCATTCTCTCCTCTGTGCTCACTCAATGTCTCGTGTTTGTAGACTCTTATTATATCACTGCTCACATTATGCTCACCAAGCTGTCTGGAACCTTGAGGACAAAGATTTATTTTAGGACTCTGGTGCTCAATGTCCATATGAAGCAGAGTCTTACCTGGTGCTGTGGTCTGAATGTGTCCCCCCAAATTCATATGTCAAAACTTAATTGCCAATGTGAATGTATTGAGGTGGAGCTTTTAAGACATGATTAAGTCATGAAGCAAGAGCTCTCATGAGTGGGATTAGTGACTTTACAAAAGGACTAGAAGGAACAGGCTAGGCCCTCTTTTGCCAGTCTATCTCTTCTACCATGTGAGGACACAGGGTTTGTCCTCTCTGAAGGATGCAGTAACAAGGCACCATCTTGACAGCAGAGAGGAACTTTCACAAGACAACCAACCTAGGGGTGACTTGATCTTGGACTTTCAGCCTCCAGAACTGTGAGAAATAAATTTCTGTTCTTTATAAATTACCTAGTCTTGGGTATTATGTTATAGCAACAGAAAATGGACTGAAACACCTGGGGAGAAGTATAGTGATTTATTTATTCAAGACAGAGTGTCGCTCTGTTGCTTGGACTAGAGTACCATGGTGTCAGCCTAGCTCACTGCAATCTCAAATATCTGGGCTCAAATGATCCTCCTGCCTCAGCCTCCCGGGTAGCTAGGACTATAGGCATGCACCACCACATCTGGCTATTTTTTTTTTCTAGTTTTAGGAGAGATGGGAGTCTCACTCTTGCTCAGGCTGGTCTCAAACTCCTGACCTCAAGTGATCCTCCTGCCTTGGCCTCGCAGAGTGCTAGGATTATAGGTGCGAGCCACTGCACCCGGCCAAAGTATAGTCACTTTTTGAAGCATGAATATAATATTTAGACAAAGGATACTCTGTGATTTAGGGGAAATTCCTCAGATCTCAAACTCTCATGTTGGCATCTCATAGGTGTCCATTTCCTTAACTGTAGTAAGAGCTATATTACATCATCATTAGTTTATTGTGAGAGTCAACTAAAATAACAGATAGAAAAGCACTTAGACAAAAATCAAATGTTCTATACAGATGCAATTAGAAAGGCTAATTCTAATGCTTTAATTTTGCTTTAATTTTGAGTAATCTCAAATAGAAGCTCAATGATGTAAAAGCAATTGTCTTACCTGACTGATTCACTATCCACATAAAGAAAAAGAGGGTGCAGAAGGTAAGGGACTTACCCCAAATTTTATGCTATTTAGTGACAAAGATCGGCGAGAGGCTTACACAGTCTACTTTCACTGTCACAGACCTTTAAGCATATCACTGTGTGTTCTTAGAGAGAGAAGGGGGAAGGAAAAGGAAGATATAAAAAGCATACAAAACGTGTGACAAAATAATCTGTTAGGAAAGTAAGACGGAATGAGTTTTGTGATGTTGCAGTTTACTAGCAGTTCTACTCCTAGTTTGCTGGGCAGTCATTTGATGATTCCTGTCATGGTCTCTGTCATAACCAGGTTCTGATTGAATGATGCATGGCTAGACATGGGGACAATCATGGGGGACATTGAGGCATCATCCCCATGGGATTTTATGCCAGTGAAAAAGACAGAAATTAACAAGTAATTATGAATTACCAAATGTATGTAATTAAGTAAATGATTAAGTATGAACAATTAAGTGAAGAACTCCTCTAGATTATGAATGTTATGAGGGCAGGATAATACCTGTTTTTCTCCTTACTCAGTATGGCATGTGGCACACAGTTGGTGTTCTACAACTAGTTACTGAATGTTATCATAGATGTAAAAAGGGTTAGGAAGGAAAAATGCTTGTGACCTTACAGCCTATGAGAGATGGCCTAATCTGGTTAGGGGAGACAGGGAACTGTCTTGAGGGAATGCTATTTAGGCTGATGCATATAGCCATTGTCCTGGTGAAGTGATCAAGAAAGACAAAGAATAGCATGTGAGAAGGTCCACAAGCAAGAGTGAGGCTGGCATAGTTCTGGAGCAGAGAAAAGTCTAGCAAGGGACTATGGTGAGGCTAGAGTCCTATGTATTGCTGCATAACAAATGACTCTAGAGCTTACTGGCTTAGAACAGTAAACATTTCTTATCCCATAGTTTCTGTGGGTCAGTTATCCAGGAGTGACTCAGCTAGTGATTTTGGCTTAGGGTCTCTCAGGGGATTGTAATCAAAACATTGGTTGGGGCTGTAGTCACCTGAAAGATTGACTGGGGTTGGAGGATCGTCTTTCAAGAAGGTTCTCATGTATGACTGGAGGCTTTCGTTCTTCACTGGCTCTAGAGACCTTGCTTCCTCACCACATGGGTCTCTCTATAGAGATGGTTATGAGATGGCAGCTAACTTCCTCTAGAGTAAGCAATCCTCAAGACAGAGAGGCAGAAGACACGATGGCTTTTATGACCTAGCTGCAGGAGTGATGTGTCAGCACTTGTACTGGATGCTGTTGCTCACACAGGCTAACGCTGATGCAAATGGGAGAAGGACTACACAAGGATGTCAACACCAGGAGGCTGGGAGCACTGGGGGCCATCTCCGGGCTGGCTCTGACAAGTGGTAATGAAACAGGGACCAGATGGAATAGAGTTTTTAGATCATATTAAGGGATTTAGACTTTAGTCAGAAGATGTGGAAGGATTTTGAGCAGGGGTCAGCCATGAGACTAGAGAGTTAGGGGCAAGACTACTGTCCCTGAAGGGTGCAAGGGAAAGTGGGGAGATGTGGGCATGACCTCATTCCTAGGCCCTGAGGGTTCATTAGTTCATTCTGCCAATATTTATTGTGGAGCTTTGATGTGCCAGGATATGTTCCAGATGTGGAAATGCAGAGGCAACAAGAACTATTCATTTCTTGACCTCCTGGGGCTTACAGTCCAAGGGCACATAAAGTTAAGTAAGTGGTCAATTTCACTCCAGCACAATAACTTATATCACAGTATAAAATAAAGGTATCTATGAGAGCATTTAAAAGGGCACATAACTAATTTGGGGGAGTCAAGAAAAGATTCCTTAAGGAGGTGTTATCAAAACAGGAACACAAAGGATGATTGGTCAATGGGATATGTCCCAGGCATGAACATAGACCACAGAGTCAGAGAGAGAATGGTTTGTCTGGGGAAATGAAAGTAGCTCGATGTGTCTGGAGTCTAGACTGGAGGTGGTGTGGGTAAGGGGTGAGCAATGCGAAGTCAGCATGGTAATTGGGGTCACGTCGGGATGAGCCCATTATTCTGAAGGAGTTTGTACTTTATTTGGGGAGCAAAAGCAAGTTACTAAAAGGTTTTGTGAAGAGGATGGATAATTTAGAATGATTACTGGGCTGCAACATGGAGAATGATTTGAGAGCAGCAAACCTGGAGTCTGGAAGAGGAATTTAGAGGCTGTGATAGTAAGACAGGTGTAAACTGATAGTGGCTCAAACTGTGGTTAAGAAGAATCAGATTTAAGAGATGTTTAGGAAGTAAAGTGGATAGAATCTGATGATTATTCAGCTGGGAGGTGAGGAAGAGGAAGTCTAGGGTAATGCCCAGGATCAGGACTTAATCTCCTGAGTTCTGCCCAGTGACCGGGACTGACACGAAAGAAGGCAGGAAGAGATTCAGTGATCAGAATTGAGCTGCAAGAGCTGGACTGAGTATCTGATCCAGTTACTGGGATTCAGCTACAGGGGTAGGAGACCATTGGTAAGGTTGGTTTTGCTGTAAGTCTTCTGAAAGTTATGTCACAGACCCTGGGAAGAGGAGAACCTACAAATGTAACATGACTCCTTCATACTATGGAGGCTGAAAGCAGGAAATTAAACAGTTCCTAAGACTTATAAATATTTTCTCCAACTCAAGGGGGCAAACCAGTAAGGAGCCTTTATACAACCCATAAAGCAATGGAGGGAATCCCATGAGGTTTTATATGGTGGTGAAGGAAAAATCTATTATTATCTTAGACATTTTATCAAAACCATTCTGCAACAGCAAATTTGCCTCCAAAAATAAACCACATCCTCTTTACTGGTATGAAAGCCTCCTGTTTATAAATGCATGTCAGTTGTCCTATACTTTTCTCTTCAAACTTTTCAGATCTGCGAGTTTAATTAGCAACATAATCCACTTTAAAATATTAATTTCCTGGATTACATTTCTTGGAATAGTGAACTCTCAGCAGGAAAACATTGTGTGTGTGCACATGTTTGTGTGTGTGTTTGCACGTTTGTGTGCACATGCACACGTTTGTGTGTATGCATGCCTGTGTACGTGTACTGTGTATGTATAATGTGTATTGTATGTATAATGTGTACTGTATATATAATGGCAGCCATAATTGACACCTAATTGGCACTGGGGACAAAGAGTTATGTGCAACACAGAGAGCCAAATAACTTTGCATTTACCTCTCTCACTTTATCCCAGATCATCACTACTCCCACTGGTCCTTTTATACACCCAAGCTAGTCTGATTCATCTGCTTCTCTTTCCTCCTTGCCTCCTACAGAAACTGCTAAAATTATTTTCTTTTGAGTTATAACAGTATTTCTCTAGAATCCCAAGCTACACCTTTAGGTTCCATTGAGTATAGACTCTAAGTTGAGTCTTCATTTTGGATGGTTTTTCTGACTTTCTTGTTTGTGTTAAGGAAATCCTTTGTGATGCATTCTAGGATCTCATGGAAGTAGTTGTTAGAGTCCATTAGGACTCACTACTGCACCAAATGAGCTGGAGGTCCTGTCTGGGCAGCACAGTGATTTCCTTGAGCTCTTTGCTGTCCTGTGCCTTGCCCCTCACCCCCTCCCATCACTGCTTTACACACTCCCTCTCCCCTCGATCACTAATGCTGGACTCCACACCCTTTTGGAGGAAACCCTTATGCAACTGCAATTATCTTGAATATGTGACTATGTTTTTTTTTTCCGTTCAAAAAGTGACTCTGCAAACAGACCCTGTCCTATACTCTTTTCCAAAGTATTTGTGTTTGAGACATGTCATAGAGAAATTAATCTGTGAGCAAAAGCCAGTTTGCACAGGTTGATGCATTTGCTGAGAATGATTGGATGGAATGTTGGCACTGGCTGAACCAGTCACCCATGGCTGAGGCCTGTCCCAGGGGCAGCTGCCATATAATGAGGCTTGAAATAGGCTGAATTCACATTAAGCTTGTAGCTTACTTCTGAGCTCTTGGAGTTACTTGCTCAGTCTGTTTTCTATGAAATGGTCACTTGAGCTGCCTTTAACAAATACGTAGACAAAAACAATTCTATTAAACACTGTATGTTCATAATCATCACTGATCTCAAATGTATTAATATTTTAAAGTATATATGTGTGATCAGGTTTTATTTCCATTTTAGTGATGAAGAAAATGAAGAACAGGGGTACTGAGTAGGGATCTGAGCTAGAAGGAGAAACACATTTTCTTAATTTGTTGTTTAATATATTGTGTCCTCTTAAGACACTCCAAATCTAAATTTTCTTTCTTCAATAACAAATATTTATTGAGTACCTACTATACGTAAGACACTATGTGATGTGTTAAGGACAAATGATGCAGATCCTACTTGCATGGAACTTGTAGGTGTGGAAACTCTGGGGATAATGGTATACTTGGAAAGAAATAAAACAAGACAGTATATACGTCAAAGATGGTTCAAATGCACAAAATCTATTGAAAAGTAGGTATCAGGGTGGTTAGAGAAAAGATTTTAGAGGAAGTGGGGATAAAATATGAGACAAGATCCTTTTGCTCATACCAACTTCCAGTCTGAAGGTAGAAACCAGGATGGTAGAAGGACTCTGGAGACAAGGTGACTATTTTGGCTGAAGAAAGGGTTTAGACTGGGTAGTTGGTGGGAGCTCCATTTCTAGGGTTGGTAGGCCTGACCATAGTTTCCAATAACAAACTATGAAATTTCTTATGAAAGTCACTAGAAAGCTCCTGAAGATTTTGAATAGGAAAATGATAACTTTTCAAAATATTGAGTACCAATCATATGTCAGGCAGTATTCTAGGTTCGATTCAACATCAAATGAAATATTGTCCATACTGTAATCAATCTGGCAGTTTAGTGTAGATAGACTTTAGTCAACTATTCTAACACCTGACAGCTCAGCTCTCTCTTCTAACTCAGCTTAGTCCTGACACTCACTCAGAGACTCGTCCAGGCTGGGCACAGTGGCTCACGCCTGTAATGCTAGCGCTGTGGGAGGCTGAGGCAGGAGGATCACTTGAGCTCAGGAGTTTGAGACCAGCCTGAACAACAGTGAGACCCCTACTCTACTAAAAATAGAAAAAATTAGCTGAATGTGGTGGCATGTGCCTATAGTCCCAGCTATTTGGAAGGCTGAGGCAGGAGGATCACTGGAGCCCAGTAGTTTGAGGTTGCTGTGAGGTAGGCTGGTGCCATAGCACTCTAGCCTGGGCAACAGAGCCAGACTCTGTCTCAAAAATAAATAAGTAAATAAATAAAAATAAAATAAAGAGACTCATCCAGCATTTAATTGACTGCCATGATGGAGGACATCAAAGCAAGTACAACAGCACCAGTCAAGTGAGACATTTCTTCTCATCCCTTTTTCCCTTCCTGGAGAATCCTAGTGGCAGGAGAAGGAGTGGAAGGGCAAGGGAGAGGAAAACTAAAACAAGAGACCATTGTCCCTTCTCTCCTACTGATGGGGCCCAAGCTGGGAGAGCAGAAACATTGTATGTTAGCATGTGAGATTGAAGTTTTCATGTAGATAGATTGGGCTGTTTAATGCTTGAAAATTGACATATGCTTTTTATAGGAATCCCTATGTCCTAATGTCTTAAAATGACTGGAAAAGCTTTGAGATTTTCTTGAACTAGAACACAGGATTGGGAAGGGTGTTGTGATAGAACAATTTTGAAACACAGTAATGTGAGGGAAAAGAGCTATTTGACATTAACTAGTCCTTTAAACAGTGCAATCTTTTCTTTTAAAGATCTTTTATTGGTTTACTTTTAAAATTGTTAACCCATGTGATATTTATATTTGTATATGGTGTGAGGTAAGGATCAATCTTCCCTATCCCTCATCACCCAAATGCCTAGCCAATTGTCACATTGCATTCTTATAAGTAGCAAATTAAGACAGATTCTTTGCTATACCTCCTATTGAGAGGTGGGACCTAATTTCTCTCCACTTGAATCTGGTTGGCCTTAGTGATCTGCTTGATCAATAAAAGTTGGCAGAAGTGATCAAAGCTAGGTCATAAAAGCCTATGAGTCTAGCCCAGGCCTTTTAGAATGTTTACTTTTGGAACATTCTTGGAGATCAGCTCACCATGTAAGAAGTCCAACTACCTCTGAAGTTCTTATGTTGAAAAGATCATATGAGAGGCCATATAGAGAGGTCTTGGGACCTCAAAGATAGAGATGTCTGGCCAGCACTACCTGTTACAGCCCCCAGGGATCACACAGAGCAGAGATTAGTCATTTCTGTTGAAATTCAGGAGTAAAATATTCTTATGTTTTATGCTAATACATTGTGGGGTAGTTTGTTGCTTAGATGACACCATATATATCTGAGTCTGCTTCTCAACTCTATTCTGTATCATGACCTATTTGTCTATTTCTATGACAGTGCCATACTACTTTAATTACTGGTGTAAAGTTTGAGATCCAAATATTTTGTTTTTTAAAATGTTCATTATTTTTGCACATTATGTTTCCAGATGAGCTTTAGATTCAACTTGTCAAGTTTCAAGCAGCATCAACAAAAGCCACTGGGATTTGTATTGGTATCACATGGAACACAGTAATTTAAGGTGTATTGATTCTTTTACATAATTGAGTGTTTTCAAGAGGAACATAGAATAATTCTTCTCTTATTCAAATTATCTTTATGTGATTTAATAAATTTTATACCTTCTTCATATTAGTCTTATACATTATTTGTTATTTATTTCTAGAGTTTTATAGTTTTTTTAAAAGATGTTTTTAAAGATAGGTTTTAGGTTCACAGCAAAACTGAGTGGAAAATATAGAGATTTCCATATACCTCCTGCTTCCACATATGCACAGCCTCTTCCATTATCAACATCCTCCACTAGAGTGGTACATTTGTTACATATGATGAACCTACATTGACGCATCATTATCACTCAAAGACCACAGTTTACATTAGGGTTCACTCCTGGTATTGTACATTCTATAGGTGTAGACAAATGTATGCTGACATGTATCCACCATTATAGTATCATGCAGAATAGTTTCACTGCCTTAGAAATCCTCTGCATTCTACCTAGTCATCCCTCTCTACTGGTTAACCCCTTGCAACCACTAATCCATTTATTGTTTGCATAGTTTTGCCTTTCCAAGAATGTCATATAGTTGGATTCATACAGTAGGTAGTCTTTTCCTATTGGCTTCTTTCACTTAGTAATATGCATTTAAGGTTCCTCCATATCTTATTATGGCTTGATAGCTCATTTATTTTTAGAACTGAATAATAGGCCATTGTCTGGATGTACCATAATTTACTTATTTATTTACCTATTGAAGGATATCTCCCTTGCTTCTAAGTTTTGGCAATTAAGAATAAAGTTGCAATAAACATCTGTTTGCAGGTTTTTGTGTGGACATAAGTTTTCAACTCCTTTGGGTAAATACCAAGGACTATGATCACTGAATCATATGGTAAGGGTATGTTTAGTTTTGTGAGAAACTGCCAAACTGTCTTCCAAAGTGGCTGTACCATTTTGCATTTCCACCAGCAATGAATAAAAGTTCCTTTGCTCCATGTCTTTGGAAGTGTTTGTTGGTGCCAATGTTTTGAATTTTGGCCGCTCTAATAGATAAAATAAGTGTGTAGTGGTATCTCATGGTCTCCTGGTTCCATTTGACTCTCCTCTAATTGAAAATTGCCTTTGCCTTTAGGATCTTTAAATGACTTAGAATTAATTATGCATTCCAATCTCTCTACTGTCATTTACTGAGAGACAGAAGGAAAGTAAAGAGAACTTGGAAAGAGAGGGAAACACACTAAGCAATTTTAGGCTTGTGGGGTAGGACTGTGTGTGTGTGTATGTGTGTGTGTGTGTGTGTGTGCGTGCACACGTGTGCTCTGAATGCTATTTTCACCTCTCTCCATCAATCCAGAAATCTTCTAACTCTTGGAAGATAATTCAAGTAGACTTAGAGAGAGGTGGGTAGAGTAATTAATGGTTTGTAGAAAGCTTATGTCATTAGGTCTAGCAAATTCATAAGCTAAAGTACCTTCTATTGTACTGTTTAATGAAAACAAATTAGGAGGGTGAAAGTTGATTAAACAAATTTTTTTTTTTAGCCAGGCACAGTGGGTTGCACTTGTAATCCCAGTGACTTGTGAGGCCCAAGCAGGAGAGATCAAAATCAGCCTGGGCAACAGAGAGAGACCCTATCTCTACAAAAAAAAAAAAAAGTAAAAAAAAAATTAGCCACACTTGGTGGCTTATGCCTGTAATCCCAGCTACCCAGGAGTCTGAGGGAAGAGGATCATTTTAGCCCAGGAGTTTGAGGCTGCAGTGAGCTATGATTGTGTCACTGCACCACAGCTTGGGTGAGAAAGAGAGAGAGAGAGAGAGAGAGAGAGAGAGTCTTTCTCTCTCAAAAAAATGCATTTAAGAATAAGGGAGCTGAAGAAGACCCAAGAATATTTGGTGACTCATTATGGCATCTTGAACACTGGGGGCAGAGCAGGTAGGTTTTGAGATCTTTTTAAATGAGAAAATATACATGAAGCAAGACCACATAATATTTAAGAGGCTTTAATTTTAGGAAAGATTGTATGGTAGAAAGAATAATGACCTCCTAAAGATATACATGACTTAATCCCCAGAACCTGCAAATGTGTTATCTTACAAGGCAAAGGGAACTTTGCAGGTGTGATTAAATTAACAATCTTGAGGTGGGGAGATAATTATGGATTATCCTGATGGGTCCAATGTAATCGAGAGGGTCCTTGGAAGAAGGAGGCAAGAGGGATAGAGTCAGACAGAAAACATGAAGACAGAAGCAGAGGTCAGATAGCAGAGAAGATACTCTTTTGGCTTTGAAGATGGAGGAAGGGGTCATGAGCCAAAGTATGTAGCTCACCTCTAGAAGCTGAAAAAAGAAAAGGGATTCTTCCTTAGATCCTCTAGAAGGAATGCAGCCCAGCACACCTATTTTCGATTTCTGATCTCCAGGGCTGTGAGAGAATAAGTTTGCATAGATTTCAGACACTCAGTTTGTGATAATTTGCTACAGCAGCGATAGGAATTGAATACAGATTGTCTTTCTTAGACTTTGATATCTAGAAAAATAAATTAGAAAACAATTCTTATTGTGAGCTCTAGGAATCTTGATAAGTGTGTTCAGTTCATTTGCTATTTTCAGTTATTGTGTGTTGAAATAAGATTAGCTCCTTGGGCCTATCAAACTTGAAATGTGTCATAGACTGGATTAAGGAAGGTGAAGTGATGCCAAAGTGTCACACAGGAAATCACCTAAGAAGTCCCTGGGTGTTAGCACATTAGCAGAACTGAGGCTAGAGCTCACGTCACGTCACTGATGACAAGGGTGTGCCTATTATTGATTTATTGTCTCTCAGCTCCAAATCTATCCTTCAAGGCCATGCTTGATATCTGAGATGGAGCATGTAAACATGTCTTCTTCACCTCCTGGCACCATACTAAGTTTTGTCTATAGAAGGTGATAGAGGAATACTGCAGGGAGAAGGGACTGGTCTTCCTGGTTCAGATGTCCCTTTCCCTCCTGCCTGTGGGGCTTGGCTGGCCTGCTGAAGGACACTCAGTGGAGATGACTCCCAGCAAGTTTCAGTGGTACCAGTGGCAGGCAGCTTCCCAGGAAGTTGGCTTCCCAGTGATGTTAGCAGCATCTCTGTAGGTGGTTTCTGCGTATGTTCTACGGGTGCTTCTGACAGCCTTCAGGGAATTCAACCCGTGCTGATGGCTTCCTAGGAAGTTTCATTGGCACTCAGTGATGATTCCCTGCCTGCCAGACTTGACCTGAAAACTATGGACCAACTGTAATTTCTCTGCCGTCCAATAGGCTGAAGCCATGGCCCCTCTAATGAGGGCTGAATTCCATTCCTGGGGACTCCAGTTGTTCTTTCTTTGGATCCTCTCATTCAGATCTTAGGTGATCTTGAGATTTCTCTGTTATTCCCCCCTTGGTAGCTAATCCCCTGTAAATACTTAATAAAATCATTATATTAATCCTTCCCTCTTCAAAGTATTATGTAATTTCAGTCTCCTGACTGGTCTTTGACTGATCCTAGGACCTGAAGTCAAAGAAAGAATTGGTGTTGTGCATGGGACCAAGTTCACACAGCAACATCCCTTCTCATCAGAATCTTCAATTTCATGTTTGTTTTGGATACTACTTTTGTTCTAGCGTGGATTTTGATGTTGCTTACAAACATTTCCTGAGTACATATTGTGTCCTTGAGAACTCATCAGAGCATCTAAAAGCGTCACATAATGAGCAACACACACACACACACACACACACACACACACACACACCACCGCTGCCATCGGGAGTTGAGATAATAGAGCTTGAATATTGACTTTGACCCTAACTAGCGCTGAGAATATCAGAGAACACCAGGGAGAAATCTCTCTGAACTTTTCTCTTAGAGAGCTTGGTTAGACACATTGAAGATATTTTTAGCTCAAAGGACCTATGATATTTGATCTAAGTGGTATGAACAGTGAAACAGCAAAATGTTAGTGAAACAAAAGGACAGTTTTGAAGGCGAGGCCTGGATTCCGGGGCTGCTGGGAGGCATGTGTCACAGAGACACAGGGCAATGAGAAGAGATATTCTGGGCTGCAAGTTGTTCTCCTGTGCCAAATGGAGGGGAATCTACAAAAATCCTCTCACCACGACAGTGGCAGGTAGAAGAAGACATTCCTAGGCAACTACATAGCAGACATATTTTTCAGAGTTGGAGAAGATACACAGAAACATATGGGAACAGATGTAAAACTATAAATCTGCATAAATATGGTTGATACTTCTCTTCTACTTTAAAGTCTGAGTTTTGAGCATTTGCAGATTGAAAGCCTGGGAATTTTTTTCTATTAACAGTCCGACATTATACAATAAACAGACCAATGTGAATCGGATTAAGTTAGTATGCAAGAAAAGATCGGCAGATGATGAAGAGCCAGGACAGCTTTCAAATAAAAAAGATTCCGTGCGGATAACGATTCTGGATGGTTTATGGTCTTAGACCTGGTGACTCACTTCTAACAAAGACACTGCAGCCAAAGTGATGGAGTATCGTTTCTGATATTAGCTTACAAAAGATGTTGACTTCCATCTTCTCTTTCTCTCTCTAGCGCTCTGATGCAGTCAGCTGCTTTGTTGTAAGCTGTTCTATGGAGAGGCACGCGCTACAGAACTGAGAGCAACTTCGGCCAACATTCAGGGAGGAGGCAAGGCCCCAGTCTAGTAGCTTGTGAAGAACCCAATCCTGCTTAGATCCTTCCTCATTCGAGCCTTGAGATGAGACCACAGCCTCGGCTGACACCGTGGTTACAGCCTGGTGAGACACCTTGAGGCAGACACACTCAGCTAAGCTGTGCCCAGATTCCAGACTCACAGATACTGTGGATGAGCACATGTCCGTTGTTTAAGCCACTGACTTTTGTTACACAATAATAGATAATCGGTACAAATACATAACAATCATGCATTGTTGCACTAGTTTCCTGTGGCCGCTATAAGCCACCACAAATTTGGTGGCTTAAAACAACCAAAATTCATTCTCTCACAGTTGGATGCTGGAAGTCCGGAATCAACATCACTAGGCTGAAATCAAGGCGTTGGCAGGAGCACACTCCCTGCAAAGTTTCCGGAGTAAATCCTTCCCTCGTCCCTTCCAGCATCTGGCGGCTACTGGCATAGCTTGGTTTGTGATGATATCATTCTAGTCTTCAAGGCCAACACATTCTCCGTCTACACCCATCTTCACATGGCCTCTTCCTCTGTGTGTGTGTGTGGGGTGTGTGTGTGTGTGTGTATGTGTGTGTATGTGTGAAATCTCTCTCTGCCTCCCTTTTATAAGGATACCTGCAATTGCACTTAAGGCCCACCCTAATAATCCAGATGGTCTCTCCACCTCAAGATTCTTACCTTTAATCACATCTGGAAAGATGCTTGTTCCATGTAAAGTAACATTTACAGATTTCAAGGCTTAGGGCATGAATACCTTTCGTGGGGGCATTTTTCAGCAGACAACAAGTACTCACTGTTTTAAAACTCTTATTATGCTCCAGATACCATAACAAACAATTTACATGTATTTTCACTTACATGCATTTCATTTACATATATTATCATTTCTCATTTATATACAAAGAAACTGAGTCTCAGAGAGCTCGAGCAACTTGACTTGGCTCATGCAGCCAGGAAGTGGTGAAGGCAGGCTGAACCCAGGCAGGGTGACTCAGAGCTTGTCCATCTAACTGCTACGCTGTGTTGCTTCCCCATCATGTGCATAGGCTAAGTAATTTGAAAAGGGAAGAGGATATCTATTTTCCTGGATATAATATATTCTGTGCATTCTTACTAAGAGTATGACTTTTGGTATCTTTATAACTACCAAGTTGAAAGATCTCTTTTAGTTATTTTTAAGGAGAGGCACTTAAACTGAGAGAATCTTATCTAACATTTAGAATAAAAATACTGTTGCTTAGAGAAGATGGACTAAATAAATAGCCTTTCTTGCAGAATGGATCCTGGACAAGGAAACCACATTTATATAAACCCAATCTCTTGGTGTTGAGGGTCTGAAGAACTAAAATAGCCAAGCTGTACTCTTTTGTGCAAGGCTCTTTGGGAGAAATTATCACCCTGAGCCCTTAGAGGCACTTCTCTATAATTAGTTTTGGATGGATTTATTTTAGCTTTCCTGAGAAAAGTGGATCTAGAGGTGAAATCTGAATGAGATTAGAGAAGAGGTGATTCTTGTGTTGATGACAGTTCAAAATGAGACTATATATAATGGATTCCAGATTAGGTTCTGCTCAGCATTTGCTATGTTATTCCTTTAATAGTCTGCCGATTTTCTACTTATGACCTGGTAGTCTAAAAATTCAGATCACACAGAAACTTCAGTCTTATGTAGATTTAAGCTTTAGGCTTATGAATCTCTTTTTTCATATGCTTTTCCATGGAGACAGGTTGCAAATTTAAGAGAGTAATGACGTTGGAGACTGAAAAGCTATTTCTTGAGCTTTTGTTTTTATTGCTGTAGCATTCATGATGGCATGACCATCCCTTCCTCAATGTGACATGCCTGAGCAGGTGTGCAGATGGTTAAAGGACTCAGGAGATGGGACGTGGATGGCAGATGGTGATGCCTTGTCATGGTTCCAACCACGCTTTGAACATTCTGTCCCTCTTCCGACATGCATCGCTTCAGATGGCAACCTCATTTGGAGGTGAATCGCTCTTCACTGTGCTTTTCATGTTGGAGTTGACCTCATGCCTGGCACTGTGGGAAATGTATTGCCTAGTTTCTATCCCAGGGGGTATCAGAGGCTCATTGGCATTTAGTCCATGGTTTGTCTTTTTGATTTTAGAAAATAAAATCCAAAGAGATCTTCTAATTTTACTAAGATTATCCAGTTACCTGCACTATCGTCTTTATCTTATTGTAGCATCTCCTTAAGGACAGGTGCTTCACGGGTAAAGGAGTTCTAAAGTCAAGTAAGTCGGAATGCTTCGTGGAAGAAAGTGTTTTGAGACCAGATGAGTTTAAAAAATGTTATTTGATGTTGGTTTCCTTCTTCCTCCTGTCACTCCTGTAGCTGATATGTTGACACTCACACCTTATCTCTTGAGCCCCTTTCTGATTACAGCCATGGTAGGTGTTCCTGGCATATTTATAGCTTCCCACCTTAATCCATCTCTCTTCTTCTTTGCCCGAGGACTTTCTCCAGCACTCTGGGGGTGTCTGTGCTCCCTGCAAGTACAACCTGGAAGTGGGGGAGAGTTACACCCTCAGGACAACCTTCAACCACTGAGAGGTTGGACCAGCTAGATAAATGCCTAAGTCTCCCCACATTCTACGGAACAATCCTGAAGCCACAGCAGCGCAGTTTCTCAGTTTCTAGCAGAATTGAGCTCTAGCCACTCACAGCAGTAATTTGTTCATTAACACAATCTGATGATGGCTTTTCTCATTTCCTTATCTTAATTTTCCCTGTTTCATTTGTGTCTCCTATTTTTGCCTCTGACATTAACTACCAGCTCCCAAGTCTTTGTCTGAGAGTCTGTTTTGGGGGAACCTCTATCCTTTGAATAGTCCTAATTTATATTAGATTTGAGTAGAGAAATTTATTTAATCCTGTTTCCTAAATTTATTCCACAACTTTTTCTTTCTTACTTTAACATTCTGTGTATTTAATGTTCTTTACAAGGTAGTTTCTGAATTATTTTGGTTCCTGGAGATATTTGAGGTAGAGATATTCTTAAGAGTGTCCCATGAAAGAGAGCCTACGGATTCTCTTTAACAGCCCATTTTTGTGGTTGGCAAAAACCTGAAGGTCACAGGTCCACAAGGGACCTTAAAGTCTAGTTACTTCCTTTTACCAGTGGAGAAACCAAGACCTAGAGTGGCGAACTGTCATTGGCGAACTGTCAATCATCTTTGATTACAAGGAAATGTGTACACAAATTATTTAGCCCAAGGGCCAATAAACTACAGCTCATAGGCGAAACTCAGCCTGCTGCCTGTTTTTGTGTAGCCCACAAGCTAAGAATAGTTATGACATTTTAAATGGTTGGAAAAAGTTTTTGAGAAAGGATATTTCATACCATGAAAATTAATATGAAATTTAAATTTTATTGTTCCTAAACAAAGTTTTAGTGGAATGCAGCCATACACATTTGTTTGCCTATTGTCTACAGCTGCTTTAGTGCTACAGTGGCAGAGTTGAGTAGTTGTGGCAGAGACTGTATGATTCGAAAGCCTAAAATATTTACTATTTGATCCTTTACAGAAAAAGTTTGTTAATCCCTGCTTTAGATTTCTAATACATGATGAAGGGAATTGCATTATCTGCACAGGTCAGTATAGCATAGCCAAGAGATCACAGAGTTGGGAATAGTGTACAGGAAGTCTGTTTCTTGCAGTGCTGCTAGCAAGCTTCATTGGATATCAGACAAATGATGCTGCATCTTTAAATATCAGCTTCCCCATTTATAAAATAAGGAGACCAGACTGAATGCCTCCCAGAGTTCCTTAAAGTTCTGTGTTTTCTCAGATTCTGTGTCTGTCTATTTGGAATCCACGAGCCACAATGCCAAACTAATGGGCAAGTAGTTTACTTTTCTCCTGTGATCCAGCTTTTGGAGTTGTGCACCATCATACTACAAACCCTCCCACCAATGCTGTGTTAACACCCCAACCACTTCCCTTCTCTACCTCTCACACCACAAGCCACTGTTTCCCCTGCCCTATGCCCTCCAGGGCCAGGTAGAGAGCACTTTTATACCAGAGCCCACCAACGTTATTCAAACTAGCCAATCCTAGACAGTTTCTCCTGCCCCACCTTGCCTTTCATGCAGAAAACACAATAACGGCTGTGGGCTTTTGCCTGCCTCCAATTTCTGCCTCCTGACCGGCTCTGGTGCTTCCCAGCCTTGCCCCGTGTGTTGTGCTCTGCCTCGCGTTTCTCGGGGGACTGTGAGTAACAGCGGCTCTTTCAATGGCATTGACCTCTTCGTATCATCAGTCACTCACCTTTATAAATTAAGACTGGGCACAAACCACTTAAGCATAAGTGACTTATGATTCTGTGCAATGATGTCAGAGTTTAACGTATATAATTCTAGGATGTGATTTGTTCCTAACGTCCAGCCTGAGCCCAGCCTCCCTTATTGCAGTTCCGTCCCTACACGTCTCATCCATGAGCTGCAAGAAAGCGAGAACTTCCGGCTGCGTCCCCCTGCCACACAGGGAGCCTGTGCCTGTTTCTGAAGTTCATATGACTTGTCGGTAAGCCTTGTGGTTTGCCTGCTCATAATTCAAAAGCTGAGGTTCAGGAAAACTTTCTCATCATACGGTTTTCCAGTTGTCTTTCCTCCTCACACCGCTCTGAGTCCTGGAGCCCCATATCCTTTCTGCTTCGCCCAGCAGGAGCTGCACGACATTGACTGTTTTCTAGGTGTTTCCTCCAGTTCTGTCAGGTATGACAGTGCTCCTTTCCAAAGGGTCTCTGTCTTTGGGCACCTCCCCGTGCTATTGGCACCATCGTCTTCCTATTAGGGATTCTCTCTTCAAGGTGCCTCTTAAGAATCAAGGTTGATTAGGGCCTGCAAGGACATGCTTGTGGCACAAATGAGTAAAGTAGACTCAGTATGATGCATTAGGGGTGATGGGGACTATTCTGAACAAATGACCCTATACTCTGTTGACAGCTGTTATTTCTCAGTTTTGAACAATTATCGTCACATGAGAATTCTGTCCAACGGTGATGAAACTTTTCATTTTTCAAAGAGAAGTCCACAATCAAGGCTTTTAGATAACTTCTCCAGCATTTTAGATATTTGCAACAAATGCAAATTAAAAACAAACAAACACCATGTAAACCGAACACAATGCATTGATTGAACCAGTGAGCCATCATTTTGCTATGTCTGATCTGTGATAAATAGAAAAATCCTTCCAAACTCATTCTTGCTTGTATCCCAAGTCATTCTTTGGCCCCAGAACTTATGACTGCCAAACTCTTTGTTCTTTGCCGACACTTAGTTGTCCCATATGGGATCTCCTTAGGATGAACCTCCTTGTTATTCTAAGGATAAGTTAGCCAATCTGATATATTCATTCATTCTAATGGGAATTTTTCCTTTGGTCTTTCCTTCCTTCTCGGTCAAGATGTATATTTTAAAATTGAAGTTACAGGGCTGATAGTCCTAGGAGCTCTCGTATAAAGTCGGGGGTTTTAATCATGTAAAAGGGTCTAAAATCCATGACAGGCCAGAGGTGGATATTTGGATGTAATGGTAAATGGTGCCTCATTCTAGCTCCCACAGCACAGGTGTCAAAGAGCTGCCAGCGTCTAGGGCTAGGCCTGAGGACACTTTGGACCTGCACCACTGTTGTCATGGTATCATTATTACTGCTATTGGCATCAGGTAAGGGCTGACGGAGAGCAGCTTCTGTTGCTTCTCCCTTTCTAAAGTTGAGAGTGCTTTTTGGTGTCAACAGGTACCATGTTTTGAAAAATTGTTTGTTTATACACCTGGTAATTGGCTCCATTTGGCATCTTGTATGGTTGCCTAAGCACTGTTTAGCATACTTAATGAGATTCCCCTGAGCTTTTACAACATTTAAATGAAAGATTTAGATTCTGCGAAAAGAAGAGGCAGCTGGGCATTAGACAGGTGGAGAGCATACTTTTGAGTTTAGAAGCCCGAAACAGACATCCTAGTTTTCTCTGCCCGTTGACCTGGAAGGCACCCTTGTTGAACTTGCGTCTCTTATTCAGCAACGCTAGTGAAAATGTCTGCTGCTCCCATCTTCTTTGATCCCAGCAGCACTTACAGGAACCCAGTGAAGAGCCTTAGATGGCTAATGGAGTGGCCACTCCCCCTCCAGCCACTCAGCTCCCTCTCAGGAATAATAAGGCTCTGAGCCAGGATTGTAACAGCCCAGCATCAGTCCTTCTTTTGCCCCGAGGTTGGTTAAGATTGAATCAGTGAAAAACACAGTGATTTGGTTCCTTTGTTGCACCCCTGGAAGTGGGGTGTGGATGGAATCAGGACAAACCCACCTATTTTAGGTGCTTATTTGCAGAATTAACGTCCCCCTAGATGAGTGACGTCCTGACCACAGTGTACAGCATTGCCATTAATAAGAAAAAAATGGAACTGTTGTCATTTCTTTCTTGAAAGAGTGAGGACAATTATTGTGAGGCTAGCACCATCGTGTGGATAAAGTGAATACAGGTTTTTCTTTGTATTGCATAATGGGCCTGCGGTATATGCCTCTGGAAACACGGTT
This sequence comes from Mirza zaza, assembly GCA_008750895.1. NCBI lineage: Eukaryota > Metazoa > Chordata > Mammalia > Primates > Cheirogaleidae > Mirza > Mirza zaza. Next base: position 58,864 of record VSMD01101609.1, read on the forward strand.
TTGATTTCTTCTTGTCTATTTCTTATATCTTTTCTGGTTTATTGCAGAACAGCCTAGTGATAAAAGCAATTTTTACAGCAGTGTCACATACTGCTGGGCTCCCAAGGATCATGTGCCTCTACAAACGACCAGCAGAACTGCAGGAAGCCATCAGTGGGAGAGTCACAGAGCACCTCTGTGTCAGACAGAGCATAAATTAGAGGTATCATTTGAAATCAGCCACTGGGCCAAGTGGAAGTTCCTGATTTGGACTCTGTGCGAAATGCTAGGTCCTGTTACTGAGGCAATTTTCTGACCTTTATTGTGAGCTGAATCGGAGGAAAAGGAGAGAAATAAAATCTGGCTGCAAGATGCAAAAGAATTTCATCAAACCGCAAGGTTCATCTTCTGCAGAGTGGGAAAAGGAAATGGTTTTTTTTCTGACTCTTTTGGAGTTAGAATGAAGAGGAAAGAAGAGGACAATGTAGAGAAGCTCTATTGACTGCGGCTTTAAGTGTAAAAAGTGTAATGAAGGAATGCCTGGCAAAGATAGAAATATTTATATTTTTTACCTCTGTTGCAGTCTTTCCTGTGTAGCTGGACCCAAAATCCCTAAAGAGGGGCTGGATCTGCCTCTCCCCTTTTGAGGGTTTTTTCCTTCATTTCCAAACTGGCTAGTATAAAGGTAAAGAGAATGGTTGCTTATAAATATCTAGCACCATTTGACACCTAATAGACTACTCTTCCAGTATTATTCTTTTCTTTGCATGGTTCCCTAACTCCAAAGAGAAAAGGTTTTACCAGCACTTAAAACAGGAAGCTGTAATTCTAGAAATTTGGGAGAGTCAAAAATAAAACAAGATGTGCTAACATTTGCTCTCTTTGATGAGCTACTGAAGTGATAGGAAAATGTACAGAACAGTCTTCACCACCCACTACTCAGTATTGCCTTCACACATTCCCTTCACTCCTTTCCAGAACTGGTATTGCTCCTACAACTGTAGATATTAATATATCTGGAATTTCAGATGGAAAGAGCTTCTTGTGGTAGAATACGGGCTGATGACAGTCTGGACAGTGTTTTTAGGGACATGTTGTGAAGATTTCCTCTGTAGGCGCTCATTGATGGAACATAAGTACGATAGGAACCTGGGTGGACCAGCTGATACAGTAAGTGCAGATTTAGGATCCTAGAGATTATAAAGCATCTGGAATGAGAGGTTGGCTTAAAAGTTCATTTAATTACAATGACTGTCAAGTCCCCCTATCAAGTCCCAAGACCTTGTCTCCGGGATCATGACTCTAATTGTAGATGGCCCCCTCCCTGTCATTGTGTTACTTCACCCACCTACCAGCTGGGCCACAGGGACACAGGCAGTGGACCCTATGTTCTGCAGAGCAAGATTGGATGGGAGAGGGGCCTAAATTCTGTCTTGAGTTAGATTTGGTTCCCCAAATCCATAAAATGACATCATATTGAGGGTTCTGGGAAGATGGTAGAATAGGAGGCACCAATAATCTGTCTTCCCACCTAGACAACAGTTACACTGGCAAAATCTGTCTGATGTAACTTGTGGAATTCTGGAGTTATTTGAAGGCTTATAATTTCCAGGGGAAGGATTGGGAGGTAAATTGTGGGTAATTTCAGTTAATTTTAGCTCTTAACAGAGTAGCAGCTACTCATCTCCCACCCCTAGCCCCAGGACAGGCAGCATGCCCCATGTCCCTTATGGGACAAGATCCATGAGGATCTTGTCCTTCAACAATCAGGGATTTATGTTCTAATGAATGATTGCTACTTCTGATCTTGGCAGTCAACATTCCACCCCTCCCCACATTGTTACAAGCCCATCTCTAAAGTGGAATCAACTTCCAGGGGATTTAAAGGGCCAGTAACCATTTAATATTCTGTCCCTAATCCTCTATCCCTTCATTTTAATTTCATTCTTTTTTGGGGAGCCAGACATTTATGTCTAAGACATTCAAAAGCAACTGCATATACAGGGGAATTTAGAAAATTAATGTGCATGCCCAGGGGAAGGTGCAGGCTCAAAAGACCTGAGAAGACCTTAACACCCCAGGGACATCCCCAGCACAGAGACAATCTAGAACAAAACAAAACATAACAAAAAACCAAAAAATTAACAAACTCTGCAGAAAGGGAAGAATCTCATTTCCAGAATTACTACATTATGGTTCAAATGTCCAATTTTCAATGACAAAAAAAGAAATCACAAGGCATTAAAAAAATGGAAAAGGGCCGGGCGCGGTGGCTCACGCCTGTAATCCTAGCTCTCTGGGAGGCCGAGGTGGGCGGATCATTTGAGCTCAGGAGTTCGAGACCAGCCTGAGCAAGAGCGAGACCCCATCTCTACTATAAATAGAAAGAAATTAATTGGCCAACTAATATATAGAGAAAAAATTAGCCGGGCATGGTGGCACATGCCTGTAGTCCCAGCTACTTGGGAGGCTGAGGCAGCAGGATTGCTTGAGCCCAGGAGTTTGAGGTTGCTGTGAGCTAGGCTGACGCCACGGCACTCACTCTAGCCTGGGCAATAAAGTGAGACTCTGTCTCAAAAAAAAAAAAAAAAAAAAAAAAAAAGGAAAAGTTTGGCACCTTCAAATGAAAAATAAAATGAAAACAATACAAAATACCCAATAACAACACCAGAAACCATCCCTGAGAAAGTCCAGGTAGTGAATTTGCTAAACAAATACTTTGAAACAACTATCATAAAGATGCTCAAAAAACTAAAAAGAGTTGTGGAGAAAGTCAACACAACAATAGAAGAACATAATGGAAATATTGATAAAGAGATAGAAAACTTAAAAAAAGTAACCAAAAAGAAATCTTGGAGCTGAAAAGTACAATAAATGAAATGAAAAATTCACTGGAGGGATTGAAAGGCAGATTTGAGCAGGCAGAAGAAACAACCAGGGATTAAGAAGATAGGACAATTGAAATTATTAAATTGGAGGAACAGAAAGAAAAAAGATTGAGGTGAACAGAACCCAAGGAACCTGTAGGACACCATAAAATAGACCAATATACACACTATAGGAGTCCCAGGAGGAGGAGGAGAAAGAAGGTGGCAGGCGATGGGGAGAGAAGGGCAGAGATTATTCAGAGAAATAATGACTGAAAACTTCTCAAATTTGATGAAAGACATAAATATAAATATAAATATCCAAGAGGTTCAAGAAATTCCCAGTAAGATGAACTCAAAGATACCCACACTGAAACACATTATAAGCAAAATGTCAAAAGCCAAAGTCCTCCAAAAACTTCTAAATTGTCCTTCAAAAGTTAGGGACAAATTAAGATATCTCCAGATGAACAAAAGCTTAGAGAGTTCATTTTCACTGGACATATCCTACAAGAAATGCTAAAAGGAATCTGGCAGGTTAAAATGAAAGGACACTAGGCAGTAACTTAAAACTGTGTGAAGAAACAACAAAAACTCAGTAAAGGTAAATCCACAGACAATAATAAAAGCTAGTATTATTTTAAACTGCATTTGTATTTATTTATTTAGAGATGGAGTCTCGCTCTGTCACTTGTGCTAGAGTGCCATGATATCAGCCTAGCTCACACCAACCTCTAACTTCTGGACTCAAGTGATTCTCCTGTCTCAGCCTCCCAAGTAGCTGGGACTACAGGTGCATATCACCATGCCTGGCTAATTTTTCTATTTTTAGTAGAGACAGGGTCTTGCTCTTGCTCAGCCTAGCACACAGCAACCTCTAACTTTTGACCTCAAGCGATCCTCCTGCCTTGGCCTCCCAGAATGCTAGGATTACAGGTATGAGCCACGGGCCTAGCCAAAAGCTAGTATTATTTTAACTTTGATCTGTAATTCTACTTTTTTCTACATGATTAAGAGACTAACATATTTTTAAATAATAGTAGTCTAAAAAGTAGTATTATTGTAACTTTGGTTTGTAACTCCATATTTTGTTTTGCAGATAATTTATGGGATTAATACATTAAAAATGATGATTAGCTTATTTTTTGGAAACAGTGTATAAAGAGTTTTTTTATGACATCACTTACTAAAAGTGGGTGAAGATGGACCCATATAGGAGCAGAGTGTTTGTATGTTACTGAAATTAAGCCGATATAAATTCTAAGTGAAGTGGTATAACTTTAAGATGTTAAATGTAATCCCCATGGTAACCGCAAAAAATAGCTATAGAATATATACAAAAGGAAATGAGAAGGAAATTAAAGTGTTTCACTACAAAACATCCCTAAACACAAAAGAAGACAGTAATGCAGGACATGAGGGGAAAAATGCTATAAGGCATATAGAAAACAAATAGCAAAATGACAGAAGTCAGTGCCTCCTTATCAGTAAATACTTTACATGTAAATGGATTAAACTCTATGAAAAGACAGAGATCAGCAGAATGGATTTAAAAAATCCATGATCCAGCTATATGCTGTCTATGAGACACTTGCTTTAGATCCAGAGATACAGATAAATTGAAAATGAAATTATGGAAAAAGATAC
>VSMD01101614.1:0-60545 GCA_008750895.1 Mirza zaza
GCTGAGTGCTGCGAGGGGCAGGAGAGGACACGGTGGACGTCACGAAACTGCGTCCCGAGGTGGCTGACCCGAGGCGGGGACTACCTGAATATGGTGTCCGGATGCCCGGGTTGCGGGCGGGGAGGGCACGGTGGAAGGGCAGGGCGCGGGAGCCAGAGCGAGGGCGCCGTGGGTGACTTGTGGGCTGGCGCTGTCGAGCGGCTGGCGCCGCCTTCCCGCTTCGCCTTCCTTCTGGAGCCCCAGGATACCCAGCTGTCGCCTAGGCTCCGCGCCCCTGGCGTTTCTCTGGCCCAGGCAGGGTGCCGAGGGTCATGCCGGTGGAGCCCATTGCCATCCCTAACAGATAAAAGAACCCTTCGGGCCCCGGCTGCCTAGAGGCTTGACTGCTGTAAGTGTGACACGGTCTCTTCCCTGCTATCAGGACTTTCTGCCCCCTTTCTTAAAATGACATTTTAAGAATTATTGCATCACACCAGCCTCAGAAAAGCATGTCTTTGGAAATTTGCTGAGACTTGAAACATGTAGAATTCAGAATTGTATGTTTTGTTGTTAGAATGGTTGTACAGGAACTGAACATTTTTATATACAGAGGTCTGCTGGCTATAAAAAGTTTCAGTGAAAAGGAACGAGATTTGTGCTTCCTTTGTCAGTTAGTTGCATTATATTTGGCATTTACTTTTGGTATTTTACCATTAAAGAAATATGTTAAGTTTCACAGCAACTACAGTTCAGTGAAAAGGACTTATTGATAAAGCATAATAAAGGCAGTTTTGGGTTTGGGACCGCGCTTTACCTCAGGTTTTTTGTAATTTGTGGGGAAGCGGGAAGGTTGGAGCAAAAGATGAAATTTGCATTGGGAATTTGTCAGCTCTTGTTTTGACAGAAATAATGTCTAAAAGATTATTAGCAAACAATACATGATAGCATATAATTAAAGTAACTAGCTAATTATGTGTTTGTGGAGTATAGGAAAGGGGGAATTACTGCTGTGTATACCTTGCAGGCCCCATAGTTAATGGCATTGGCTATAATGGGGATGAGTGTGACAAGAAGTGGCTCCTGCAAGTCATAGAAACATTATATGGCTGTTACATCTGAGAAATCATCCCAAATATCTTTAGTTTATAGGCTGAGGATTGCTTATGTGCTTACCCCCCATATTATTATAATGAAATATTTAATAAACACTTTAAGCACATTAGATTTTATGCATGACAAGTTTAAAAGAAAGCTATAATTATTAGTCTTAAAGAAACATACCAGGGGGGGAAAGGGCATTTATTGAAACCCGAAAATCTGTACCCCCATAATATGCTGAAATTAAAAAATAAATAAATAAAAAAGAAACATACCAACAAAAGTGAATTTGTACAATAAACTTAAAGCTTAGAGTTTAGGAGGTTCAGGAGTCCATTTTATTTGTAGGAGGAGGAACAGGGGAAAAGGAAAGAAAAAGGTTTAAGAAGAAAAATGGATACACTTAGGTGTCCTAATCAGAGGACAATAAATAATAGAGGAAGAACATTTAGTAAATTTCTCTTTCTCATACTCAAAATCTAAGCCAGAGATGTTTAATATCTGCAGGAATAGTTAGAGTGAAGTAGATGCCAGAAATGTATATTTCTGGAACCACAATTATGCCTTTCTCAAAAACATAAACAGTACTGTTCTAGATATCTATTGCTGTGTAACAAAATACACTCAAACTTAGAGGCTTAAAACAGTGAACAATTATTATTTCATTCTTTTTGTGAGTCAGGACTTTGGAAGAGGCTTGCCTGGGTGGTTCTGGCCCGGGGTCACATGAAGTTGTAGTCCAGATATTGGTGGGGCTGCAGGCATCTGAAGGCTTGACTGAGGCTGAAGGATCTGCTTCCTAGTTCACTCATGAGCTTTTCATTCCTCTCTCATCAAGCAAGCTGTTTTATGCTTTTCATTTATAAAATCCATTTGTATCACCCCCATTATGTATATGTATTTCTGTTCATCAACCATGATACAATTATTTGTAAACAATTTAAGGTTTTCTTTTTCAGATCTTTGAATTTGGGGATCATCATGTACATAGTTGAAGTAATCTTTTGATTTTTCACTTTGCTCATAACACTTTATTAGCTACCCAGTCCTTTTAGAATCTAAATTCATCACGTAAAATGTAAGGTTAGTAACATTTAAATATATATATTGTAATTATAAACATTGCTTCATGAGTGAAAGAAGATGTAATATTGCTTCATGAGTGAAGAAGATGTAATATGTCACTAGTAGCAATGGCTTACTAGTGACATCATGAAATTTACTGTGAAGTAGATTTTTATCTGCCTTCTGGAATGAGATTTGAAAATAAATCTGTAAAATTAAATACACATATAAATGGTTTGAGTGGCAGCAGAGCTTTTGTGTTAGGTCCCTATGTAATCTCTGCCTAGCATAGGTTCTTCTCACACTCATCCACCTGGGTGGCCTTCTTTCTCCTTTGCGCTAACTTGCAGGCCACCACTTCCTAAAGGAGGGGAATATTACTGCTGTTGCTGCTGCTGCCACCGTGCCTTTCTGGCTTAGTCATTAATTCAAGCTTTCTGTGCCCCCATTCCCATCCAGCTAAGTGGTTAATGGCATTTATTTTTGGTTCAAAGGGATAGTTTATAAACTTTAAAGTTATATGCACTAACACTAAGCCCATAAACACATTGATTTCTTTATCTATTCAAGTGTTGAATGTTTATTTTCTAAAGTAGAGACAATGACCCATAATTTGTGACATTATAAATCCTGAGGTTTATAGAAAGGATTTATGACCTTGTAATGGAGGTATCTCTTGCATTTTTTGCATTTTGATCATATCTCTTAGTTGAAAGTATCTGAAAATCATTTTTTCCTCATCCTAGAAAAGTCTGTAGAAAATAACCCAATGTTAGTGCGTTAGAGAACAATTTTCATCATTGCAAATGACCAAGAATTTGATGATTGTTGTAGACTCCATTATCATTAACAAAGTAGTTGTTCTCTGCAGAGTAAGTATTCATCACATATGGTATCTACTTAGCTTATTTCATGTGAAAATGCAGAAATCCTTCATGTAGACTTTATGTGTCAACCAATATTAATACATAACAATAAGCAAATTATTTTTATACTACAAATTTGACTTACAAGATTAATGCTAATTAATGTTACATATTTTAATGTCTTTATTGAGATATATAGTGTTATAAATATATTTCTACATTTTTTTAAATTATGCTTTTAAGAGACTGACTTTAGCATCATTGTTTAAGTTGTTTAATTGTTTCTGGCTTTAACTTTTCAAAGTAGCTTTATTGGTTTTATGGCCATAATAGTAGGACAATGAAAATTTTTAGAAAATTAAAAAGGAAAAAAAAGGACTGATCACATTTGTAAGCCCACCAGTGAGAGATAAACCAAATGAATAGCCCTCCAGATTTTTTAATGTGTCTGTGTGTATTTTTAAACAAAAATATAATATTTTGCACATTTTAGTAGGCTGCCTTTTAAAATTTAATATCTATTGAGTATCTTTCTATGTCAGTAAATATGGGAATAAGTATTTTTTTAATGGCTGTATAATGTGTGGAATTTATTTCACTAGTCCCATAAAATGGACCTATATATTATTTTTAATATTTTCTTTAAATAATGCCATACTGAACATTCATGTGAAGCTCTTTGTATTTGTCTAATTATTTTCTTATTTTCCTAGAATTGAAAATGGTGAGTCAAAAGTGTTTGCTTACTTTTTTATGGTTTTTGGTACATAGTCAAATTACTAGAAAAGTTATACCAATTTATACTCTTGCTAATAATCTTTGAGAGTGTCATTTCTTTACTAACAGAGTATTAGTAATCTTTTGTATGTTACAGTGAAATCTCATTTTAATTTGAATTCAATTAATTACTAATAAAGTTAAAATCTTTTCAAAATTTTTTTGACCATTTGTATTTCTTCCTTTTCTAAATTGTCTTTTCATGTACATTGCCCATGTTATTATTGGGATACTTATTTTTTTCTTATTAGTTTTAAGAGCCTGTAATAAATCAGAGCTACTAATCTTTCTCTGTAATAAATGTTCTAAATTTCTCCCTTTTATTTGTCTTTAATTTTGCTATGCAGAAGTTTTACATTTTTATTAAATTTTTAAAGATAATTTTGAGCTCCTCTAGCCAGCTGAACTATGTAGAATTCTGTTTATAAATTCATATAAATATCCTAAATTTGATAACCAAACTGATTACAAAAGTTATCTAACCATGAAAATTTTCCAGCAACTAGTCAACCAAACTGATTCCTTTTCTTAATTTAAACAGAGAAATGGTCTATATTATAAAACCCTAATCCATGTGGATGTGACATTTTAAAATCTAAAGTTATTTATATAAAACTGTGTATTATACAGATTAGAAGTCAATGATCCAATCTAGGTATCATCTGATGATTGACTTTCTCCAGTATTATTTAGTAATTATAGCCTTTTCTAATCTACTGATTACTAGTGTAGACTGGTTGTTTCCTGTTCTGTGTAGTATATTTGGGAGATTCCTCTTCTAATGCATCTTGAAGGAAGATACAGCCCACCTTCTCCTATACAGATGCTTCTTGACTTATCATGGGGTTACATCTGGATCAATGCATTATAAGCTGAAAATATTGTAATTTGAAAATGCATTTAATGCCCCAATGGGCCCATCATAAAGTTGAAAATGGTAAATTAAACCATCATAAGTTGGATCATCTGTATATGCTGGAAAGCCCACATACTGTAGTATCTTTCCCAACCTTGCAGCAAGGGTATGAGTACATGACCTAAACTTATCTTGCCTCACTTGGAATTTTGCATTAAGATCAAGGAAACAAATACTGCTAAGAATCTTTTAAGACAAGCAGGCAGGGCAGTACTGGCAGCAATGCCAGTGGTAATGTCTGGTGACAGGAGTTTGGGCAGTGCAAGCTATGGCAGGAAGGGCTTTGCCAGACCAGTCATCCGGTGTGATTTCGACTGGTTCTTGAGGGCATACTTTTAAAACCTGGCAAGTCTATACTTTCCCAGTTTTTGTTTCATAAATTTGGTTTTTTGGTTGTATAGAGTATTTTTGCCGAGTGTTTCTCTTTCATGCATTTAAGAACTCTAACTGATAACAAGATCTGGGTTAAATAATAATATCATTTCCTCTACCAATTTGGAGTTATACACACATTATTCCCCCTTCCTCCACCGTTCACATGCTTGGTTTGGTTCTGGACTTTGTATTCACCTTTGGTAGTCACATTACTCTGTTTTATTCAAAAGTTTATTAGTATTTATTCTTTCAAATGAAATTTAGAATCATTTTGTGAAGTTCTAAAAGAAAATCCCTTTATGATTTTAAGTAGAATTGCATTAAATTTATAGTTTAAAGAGAACAACACTATCAATGTTGTCTTCTTATGCAATAAAATGGTCTGACTTGTGGATCAATTAGGTTCCATCAAAGAAGCAGAACTACTTTGTGTGCTAAAGATTAAGGGATTTATTACAGAGGTTAGACCTTATGGAATTGTGGGGACTGATAGAGCAGTCTATCCAGGCTGTTGCCTTTGAGTCGATTGTTAAGCCTGAAATTTCTGCAGATCAGCTAGACTGGCAGGCAGGGAAAGTGGATGTGAATGAGAACAAGGACAAACTGAAACCTCTAGGGACAAAGTGGAACCTGCATTTGCCTCTAACCAACTCCAGTTTTGGTGCTGTGGGTGACCTGCAAGAGAGGCTGACGCTTTTTGACTTTGGAACTGCACATGCAGACCTAGTATTTGGAGAAGTTAAAAGATCTGATGGGAGCTAAAGGAGCTACCAGTCTAGCTGCTCCCCGCTGCCAACAAGACGAGCTAACAGATCAGCAACAAGGCATGCACGCTCTACAGTGTGCCCTGCACTGACCTTCAGAGTGTAAAAATTTTGACTGCTGCTTCATTTCTGACTTCTAAATCTCATGCAAAAAGTCTCCGATAGCCAACACTAGCCAGAAGTATATAAGGAAGAGAATTCTGGGAAATTAAGTCCAACTTAGCTGAATTGACATATTATAAAGCCATCAGAGTTCTAGTTAATTGATCTTTTTCATCCTTTAATAAAATTGTATATAGCCGGGCATGGTGGCGCATGCCTGTAGTCCCAGTTGCTTGGGAGGCTGAGGCAGCAGGATTGCTTGAGCCCAGGAGTTTGAGGTTGCTGTGAGCTAGGCTGACGCCTGGGCACTCACTCTAGCCTGGGCAATAAAGTGAGACTCTGTCTCAAAAAAAAAAAAAAAAAGAAAAAGAAAAAGAAAATTGTATAGTTTTCTTCATATACATTTCTTGTTTAGTTTATTCCCCTTTCTCTTTTGAGTTGTTGCTGTTGTGAATGCTGATTTTCCCATCTTTTTTCTTTATGATTATTGCTGGCATATTGAAAAATTATTTAAGTACTTGTGTATAATTAACCACATTTTTCAACTTAAATCCCAACAGTTTTCTATTGATTCTCTTGGATAGGGAGTCATTTAACCTGCAAACTAATGTGATTATCTTTTCTTCCTGATAATGTAATGATATGTTTTCTTTCCTCTCTCCCACCCTCTTTCTTTTCCTCATTGTATTGATTAAAACTGCCAGAACAATGTCACAACAGTTATACTGTTTCTGACTTTTAAGGTAATGTTTTTAGATTTTCATTATTTTGGTTTCTAAACCAAATGGTTTCATCATTTTTGGTAAATTATTGGTTCTCAACATTTAGTGAACATAAGAATTTGCTGGCATGCATATTTGCTAAAAATGCAGATTCCCAGGAATGGATGTTACATTTTACTAACTGCCTTTTAAGTATTCAATATATCTAGTGCATAACAGATACAATGTATGATAATTTTTCATTGATTCATTCAACAATATTCAACACCTACTATCTACTGAGGATATAGTGGTGAACAAAGTCCTTGCTCTCTGAGCTTTTATTAACATTTTTTTCCTGAGATGTTTGAGAGCACACACACTTGAAAGATAGGCAAGTCTTTTTTTTTTTTTTTTTTTGAGACAGAGTCTCACTGTATTGCCCAGGCTAGAGTGCTGCCGCGTCAGCCTAGCTCACAGCAACCTCAAACTCCTGGGCTCAAGCAATCCTGCTGCCTCAGCCTCCCAAGCAACTGAGACTACAGGCATGCGCCACCATGCCCGGCTAATTTTTTTTCTATATATATTAGTTGGCCAATTAATTTCTTTCCGTTTATAGTAGAGATAGGGTCTTGCTCTTGCTCAGGCTGGTCTCGAACTCCTGAGCTCAAATGATCCGCCCACCTCGGCCTCCCAGAGAGCTAGGATTACAGGCGTGAGTCACCGCGCCCGGCCTTTTTTTTTTTTTTTTTTTTTTTTTGAGACAGAGTCTCACTTTGTTCCCCAGGCTAGAGTGCCATGGCGTCAGTTTAGCTCACAGCAACCTCAAAATCCTGGGCTCAAGCAATCCTCCTGCCTCAGCCTCCCAAGTAGCTGGGATTACAGGCATGCGCCACCATGCCAGGCTAATTTTTTCTATATATTTTTAGTTGGCTAATTAATTTCTTTCTATTTTTAGTAGAGACGAGGTCTCGCTCTTGCTCAGGTTAGTTTCAAACTCCTAACCTTGAACGATCTTCCTGCCTCAGCCTCCCAGAGTGCTAGGGGTGCGTGAGCCACCGCACCCAGCCAGCAAGTCTTTTGAATCTAAAATTATTACTTGCACCACCATTTAAGCATAGTTTTTTTTTAGCTAACCAGGCCACTGTATTTTTCTTTTTAACCTGGTAAAAAGTGATAAATTGCATTGAATTATGGTCAGAGAATTTAGCTTGAATATTTCTACTTTTTAGATTTTATTGAAGTTTTCTTGTGGCTGAGAAAATGTGTGGTTAAGTTTTATACCAGGTCCATGGACATTTGAAAAAAAATGCATATTTTTTGTAGTATACAAACTTCTATAATGAGTATGAAATCAAATTTGTAATTAAGTATCTATACCTTTTTTGATTACTTTATATATTTTACTGCTATGTTATATAGCTTTACTGTGATATGAATAATTTATCCTTTTTAGTTCTACTTAACTGTTTTACCTTGGATTCTGTTTGATGTTAATATTACCATTGCTGTTTTATTTTGTTTTTATTTTCTCATCTTTTTCTGTATCGTTACGATTTTTTGTTTGAGGTATTCTGTTATAAACAGTAACTTATGGCAGCGGTCTCCAACCTTTTTGGCATGTGAGACCGTTTTCATGGAAGACAATTTTTCCATGGAACAGGGATGGGGAGGGATGGTTTGGGGATGATTCAAGTGCATTACATTTATTGTGCACTTTATTTCTATTATTATTACATTGTAATATATAATGAAATAATTATATCACTCACCATAGGTTGGGAACTGCTGACTTATTGGATGTTTCCTTTTGTCCTGACCTGATTATGTTTGCCTCTTTATAGAGAAACTTAACACATTCATATTTATTGTGCTATTTGATATCATTGGTCCCTATTAGCTTTGGGGGGAGAGGGAAGGGAAAGTAAGGTTTTTCTCCTTTTGTTTTTTTTTTCTTTTCTGTCTTGTGTTGATCAGGTTTTCTTTATTTGTCCTCCCCAACTGAGATTTAGCAGTTCTACTCCTAAATTTCCCCCTGCTCCTAGAAATCATATGTGGGTATATAATTTCCAAGGCAAAACTCTTAAAATTAATGACTATCACATAGATGCCATAATTTAGCTATGTTTAGAATCCTAGAGTTGTGATCCCTTTCTCTCAGAGTTCTGTAAATATTATCTCACATTATTTTGGCACTTAGGTTTGGTGATAATCACATTCTTTTTTTTTTTTTGCAGATAACTTTTTTTTAGACTTGGAAACACTAAGAGTTTTCTCTTTATTTTTTGGAATTTATTTTTTCTTTCAATGCCCAACTTTTTGTCCTTTATTTTCCCCCCTAAACTTTGGAAAAATTCTTTAAAGTGGTCTTATTTACTAATTTTGTTTTTTGAAGCATTGATTCTACTGTGCATTGTTTCTATGGACTTTTTAGTTGGGCAATTAAGTTTTTCATCTCCATAATCTCTTGTTTCCAGATTTCTTATTTTTCATGAAAGCCTGCTGTTTTTATTATCAATAAAATATATTTTCCTAACTTTTTAACATCTTTGTTGAAGTATAATTTGATATGTAATTAACTGTATATGTTTAAAATATAGTTTGATGTTTTGACATATGTATGAAACTGTGAACCATGAAACTGTCACCACAATCAAGATATTCAAGAAGGTTTAAAAAGGAAACGTTTTCCTTATGCTCCTTTTTTTCCTTATGCTTCCTGCTTCTCCTGTCCCCAGGAAAGCATGGATCTCCTTTCTGTCACTATAAATTAGTTCATATTTTCTAGAATTTTATATAAATGGAATCATACTATGTACTCTTTTTAAAAACATATTTCTAAATGAAAATTTCAAATATACAGAAAAGTAGAGAACAATATAAAGAACTACAGTATATCTATTACTTAGATTTAACAATTATAGTATTTTTCCATATTTGCTTCATTCATTTAATTTAAAAATTGATAGACCTTATTTTTTAATTTTTAAAAATTAATAAACTTTATAAACCTAAACAGCAGTTTCAGGTTTACAGAAAGATTGCAAAAATATTACAGATAGATCTCGTGTACTCCCTTTGCCTCTGCACACATTTCCCCCATTATTAACATTTGCATTAGTGTGTTACAATTAATGAACCAATTTTGATAGGTTATTATTGACTGAAGTCCATAGTTTACATTAGGGTTCACCATTTGTGTTGTACAGTACTATAGGTTTTAACTATGTACTTTTTTTTTTTGGTTTGGCTTCTTTGACTTAGTATAATTATTTTTGAGATTCATTCATGTTTTTGTATCACTTATTTCTCTTTATTCCACATTTTGTTTATCCATACACATGTTGATAAATATTTGGAACTAATACAGGTAAAGTTGGTAGGAACATTCACATGTAAGTCTTTGCATACACGTATGCTTTAATTTGTCTTGGGAAAATACCTAGGAGTGGAATGACTGGGTTTAACAGTAGGAATATGTTTAACTTTTTGAGAAATTGGAAAACTATTTTTCCAAAGTGCTCATACTGTTTTTCATTTCCACCAGCAGTGTATAAGAGTTCTGTTTGCTCCACATCTTTGCTAACATTTGGGATTGTCAGTCTTTAATTTTAGCCATCTTTTTTTTTTTAATTTTAAACTTTAAAAATTTTAATTTTTCCTTATTTTTTGCTTTCCAAGGTAACATTTCTTATGCATAATTTTAGCCATCTTAATAAAGTGTGTTTGGTAGCTCACAATTGTTTTAATGTACATTTCCCTAATAACTGATGGTGAGCACATTTTGTGTACTTACTGGCTATGTGTATATTATCTTTGGTAAATTACCTTTTCAAATCTTTTGTCCATTTTTTCGTTGGTTTTTCTATTACTGTGTTTTGAGAATTTATATATTCTGGATACAAGTCCTGTATCAGATATGAGATTTGCATATATATTCTCCCAGTTTATGGCTTGTTTTTTCATTTTTTTAACATTGTCTTTCAAAGAACACAAGTTTTTTAATTTTGATGAAGTTTGATTTATCAACTTTTTTAATGGATCAACCTTTTGATATTGTATCTAAAAACTCTTTGCATAACCCAGGAATACAAAAATATTTTGTTTTCTTCCAGAAATTTTATAATTTTATGTTTCATATTTAGGTTTGTGATCTATTTTGAGATAATATTTGTATATGGAGTAAGGTATGGATTAAGGTTCATTATTTTTGCACATGGATACCCCATTGTTCTAGTACCATTTGTTGAAAAGAATATTCTTCCTCCATTGATTTGTCTTTCCACCTTTGTCAAAAATAAATTGACCATGTATCTGTGGGTCTATTTCTGATCTCATTCTCTATTCTGTTTTGTTGATCTATTTGTCTATCTTTACACTGAGATCACATACTGTCTTGATTGAAATCAGGTGGTGTTAAGTTCTCCACCTTAGTTCTTTTTCAGAGTTGTTTTCCTATTCTAGGTCCTCTGAATTTTTATTTCAATTTTAGAATATGTGTAATGAGCTATGGACAGTTTTGTTGCAGAATGGAAATTGAGCCATTTTCAATAAATCATTAAGTTATTCTTTAGTTTCAGAATTAAAACATTAATATAAAACAGAAAACTTCAAGTATCACATAATATTGATAACTGTAACTGGATAAATAATTTCAGTATTCTGTGTCAGGTAGAAACTTAGCACAGAATTATGATTGCCTTTGAGTATCAGTTAAGGTTCTCTAGTTAGAGGCAACAGAAATAAAAAGGGGATTTATTAGGAAATGCTGGGGTATTTTATAGAAGTGAATGGTGAGCTTAGATGTCTAAGGCAGCTCTGAGAACCTCAGAGACTGGACCTAAGGACTCAATGAGGAGCTTTCTCTACCAGCTCCAGTAAGGAAACTTTTGGAAAGATGTCGGATTGGTCCAGCCTGAGTAACCCTCACATGGCTAGATTAATCAGTGTTAGTAGGAAGACAGGAAACTGGTCAGCTCTGAATTTTTTGGATATTGCGATAAACAGTTTTCCCAAAGGAAGGGGAAACTTGTCAGAAAAAGTATGGAAGGTAGTTGTTGAGTATACAGACACAATAGATGTTCACTACCATGTGTACATACAGCTGAGAGAACTGTTTGATCACCTCAAAGCAATAGATTATAGTCAGTGGGCATTCTGAAGTTCTCCTTGATACATACTACCCTGTAAATTATTGTTCCTCCAAAGCTAATCTATTATCCTTGGGCTATATGGCATTTGGGCTATATGGCATATGGCTATATGGCATATATCACATGTAAGAAAGAGATGCCAGTTTTTACAACTTGGTTTTATATTTCTGAAATTAGCACTGATATTATTTTGTTTAAATATAATATGACAATCAATAATCATCATTAATATTTTTCTCTGCTTTCTATTTTAGGGTACTAGGAATATAAACAAGAACAGACTATTCATTCCTGATGGCTGTTAGTATATACTGAGATATGGCATCTGAGACTGAGAAAACCCATGCTTTACTCCAGTCTTGTAGCACTGAATCCCTTATTTCCAGCCTTGGTCTGGGGATATTTTGCCTTGTCGCTGACAGACTTCTTCAGTTTTCCACAGTTCAGCAGAATGACTGGCTTCGCGCCTTCTCAGATAATGCAGTACATTGTGTGATTGGCATGTGGTCATGGGCAATAGTCACTGGAATCAAGAAGAAGACTGACTTTGGAGAAATCATTTTAGCTGGATTTTTAGCCTCTGTTATTGATGTAGACCACTTTTTTCTAGCTGGATCCCTGTCTTTGAAGGTAAGAAGCATATATATTTAATTTTTCTGATCTTTCCTTTAATTTCTGTAGCATCATTATACTAATCTTTTTAGAGCTAGATAGGATTAGTCTTAAAATAAGAAACCCCACTCATTCAACTTTTTGATTACTTAGTACTTCCCTAAAGACATACACAGACATGTTGCTTACTATCTTATTACTATCTTACTATCTTATTACTTACTATCACAAAGTACAATGGATGCGCATAGAACAAGGACCCACTAACTGTACCTGAGGAGTTCGGTGCTGGCTCATAGAGAATGTATTTAGCCAAGTCTTGAAGGAAGTATTAGCATACTGGTTGAAATTAGCAGGGATTGTTTTCAGGCTGTCCTAGTTGTTTTTGTATCAGTGTTCTTTCTTCAGGATCACACTTAACATTTTCCCCCTTTTTCCTTATGTTTTACAGTTAGTATGCAACTCCTAACTGCTCCGCAAAAGTTGAATAGCATCAAGATGATTCCCAGTCCTGGGGAATGACTTGAATGGATTGATTCCCCCAGTCACTCTTAGGACCAAAGGCATGCATTTCAATGGGCAGACTAAAACACAGTCCCAGACAGAGAAATTGAGGAATTTCATGGAGGCATTCAGGGGTTTAGCTATACAGTGATTTGTCTCACAAATGAACTAAACTTAAAGCAGTGGTTCAGATAGCATTTTATGAATGTCAAATATTTGCCTGCTTTTGCATATTTATGACCTATAAACATTTCAGGAAAGAAATATAAACTCACAGAGCAAGAACTTTGTCTCCTTCATTCACCACTGGCCTAGAATGATGCCTGGCTCACCTAGTGGGTGTCAGTAAATATTTGTTGAGCAAAAGGGAAATATTCACCTCCTCCTATTGTATGTCCAGTACCAGGTATTTCTCAGAAGTTGTATTACTTTTTTAGAAACTTAATCAGTAAAGAATCAGTAATTGCTGATTAAAGAGAAATTTAGATATTTTGCCGAAAGTAGAGGTAACATTACATTTTTGTTCAAGATTAGAACTGAAAGACTTGAGTTTGAATCCATGTTGTGTGGTGTTAGAGGAGCACTTTTCTTCTGTAAGTTTCAGTTCTTCATCTGTAATACGTGGATTATAACATTACTTACCTTGTAGGGTTGTTGTGATGGTTAAGTGAGCGTGGTAAGTGACAAGGCCCGGTAAATAGTTAACAAATGAATATTAGTAGAGATTGGGATAAGCTATGAAGCATTATAAAAAATATGATTCATAAATGTATTCGTATAGAATTTAACTCTCATATTGTAATTTTAAAAATCATTTAGGCTGTATAGTGTATTTATCCTTTAATTCAGCAGCCCTTTTGGCACCAGGGACTGGTTTCATAAAAGACAATTTTTCCGCAGGTGGGGGGTGGGGAGCAATGGGGAGCGGATGTAGATACAGATGAAGTGCAGATGAAGCTTCACTTGCTCACTTGCCACTTACCTGTCTACCACCCCAGCCCCAGCCTGCACCCAAGTTTCATGGAAGACAAGTTTTCTACAGACCGGGGAAGACAGTGGGTGGCAGAGCTCTGTGGCCTGGTCCCTAACAGTCTGCAGATCAGTACCAGTCCCCAAACTGGGTGTTGGGGACCACAGCTTTAATTCATTTAAAAGCGCCAGTGTAGGCCAGGCGTGGTGGCTCAAGCCTGTAATCCTAGCTCTCTGGGAGGCCGAGGTGGGCGGATCATTTGAGCTCAGGAGTTCGAGACCAGCCTGAGCAAGAGCGAGACCCCATCTCTACTATAAATAGAAAGAAATTAATTGGCCAACTAATATATAGAGAAAAGATTAGCCGGGCATGGTGGCACATGCCTGTAGTCCCAGCTACTTGGGAGGCTGAGGCAGCAGGATTGCTTGAGCCCAGGAGTTTGAGGTTGCTGTGAGCTAGGCTGACGCCATGGCACTCACTCCAGCCTGGGCAATAAAGTGAGACTCTGTCTCAAAAAAAAAAAAAAAAAAAAAAAAAAAGCGCCAGTGTTAAAAATATGAGCTATAGAGTCAGACCCAGTATCAGATCTCAGGTCTGCCGCTTACTAAAGGCACAACAAGGGGAAGTGACTAGCCTAGCTAACTCTCAGTTTCCTCTGCTATAAAATACTACCTACCTCATAGGGTTGTTATAAGGATTTAATGAGACAGTGCACATAAAGTTCAACATAGTGGTTGTATTGATCCTTACTTTTGAATGAAGTATTAAAATTGTTTTTACTTTTATCATAAGGTGGTATGTGATTAACAGTAATAAATATCAAAACTAAATAAGTATTTATGACAGTGACCTATTTTTACTTCTATAATTCTATGATGATGCCATCTTCTTCTTTCATAATTATTTTTCTCTTAATAAAAAAATCTACATTGACATTTTAGAAATCAGCCAAGCAACAAGAATTTTTTTGTTTCTTTTTTATCATCTATTAATATAAATAGATATTGATTAACAAATGAAAGTGTAAAGAATCAGTATCCATCAAACATATCCAGGGCATAAATGCTAATCATCTTAGCATTAGGTTATTGCTTTCTTACAAGTAGTGATTACCATAGGCTCCTTGATCCCACCCTAGTATTGAAAATCTTATACTTCCTATTAAAAGTGTTGTCAGTCTTTGCAATCAGTTCTATGATTTATCTTTTACTCACATAGATTACAAACTAAAGCTTTCTTATTATAGTATATGAAAGTGCTCTGTGGTAGAAGGAAACGAATCAATTTAGACATAGAAGATATCTATACAAGTTATATTAAACTCATTAGAAACTGAATTGTTGATGACCTGAAATTCATTTATTCAAAAATTAGGTGCTGGCAATGATTGTGCCTTGTTCTAAATAGTATAATTGATTTTTCACATCAGAAATATTACAACTTATCTACTTGAAATAATCCTACTGTCATAATATCTAGAGTTTGTCCTATGTGTATTGCTTTTAATCCAAGTTCTAGAATGCTTCTAATTTATTAGATAACTGTCTGCATACCATTATTTTTGTCTTGTTCTTAAAGCGTAAAAGAAAAGGTTTATCTTTCACAATACAAAAATATATATGCACAGGTTATTCACTGCAGCATTTTTTGTCGTTGCCAAGAATTGGAAATGATATGGCTCTAACACAGCATCTTAGCATCTTTACTGTTTCATTTATTGTGCTTTTTTAGTTTTCTTTTTTCTTTTTTCTTTTTTTTTTTTTTGAGACAGAGTCTCACTCTGTCGCCCAGTCTAGAGTGCCGTGGCATCAGCCTAGCTCACAGCAACCTTAAATTCCTGGGATCAAGCAATCCTTCTGCCTCAGCCTCCTTAGTAGCTGGGAGAGACTACAGGCATGTGCCACCATCCCTGGCTAATTTTTTCTATATATTTTTAGTTGGCCAATTAATTTCTTTCTATTTTTAGTAGAGACAGGGGTCTCGCTCTTGCTCAGGCTGGTTTCGAACTCCTGACTCGAGCAGTTTGCCTGCCTCAGCCTCCCAGAGTGCTAGGATTACAAACGTGAGCCACTGCGCCTGGACTTCTTCCAATTTTTTAAATTGCTTGTTTCCTCATTTTTCAGATCATACAATATTTATATATTATATCTATGCCCTTTTCCCTTTGTTTTTAGTTTTTTATTTGCATTTAAATATATCAAATGGGGGGGGAAGGGTGCAAGGGCAATATACATAACCTTAACATTTGTACCCCCACAATATGCTGGAAAAATAAAAAATAAAGAAAGAAAGAAATATATCAAATGCCCCTCATCACTTCTTTTGCTCAGGTTTTCTCAGTCATTTATTGGTTGCATGAAACTTAACCTCTTGTAGATTCCTCAAGAATGTGCATGGGGGCCGGGTGTGGTGGCTCACGCCTGTAATCCTAGCACTCTGGGAGGCTGAGGCGGGAGGATCACTCAAGGTCGCAAGTTCAAAACCAGCCTGAGCAAGAGTGAGACCCCGTCTCTACTATAAATAGAAAGAAATTAATTGGCCAACTAAAAAAAAAAAATTATATATATATATATATATATATATAGAGAGAGAGAGAGAGAGAGAGAGAGAGAGAGAGAGAGAGAGAGAGAAAATTAGCCAGGCATGGTGGCGCATGCCTGTGGTCCCAGCTACTTGGGAGGCTGAGGCAGTAGGATTGCTTGAGCCCAGGAGTTTGAGGTTGCTGTGAGCTAGGCTGATGCAACAGCACTCTAGCCTAGGCAATACAGTGAGACTCTGTCTCAAAAAAAAAAAAATGTGCATGGATACAAAATTTTCTGTGAGCTCTTACATGTTTAATACTATTTTTCTTAGCTTTGATATTTAAAGGAGGGCTTGGCTGGATATAAAATCCTCAGCTTGCATTTTCTTTCCTTGAACATTTTGAAAATGATGCTCCTTTGTTTACTTACGTTTCTTTTTCTAAAAAAAAAAAAAAGTCTGATGCCAGTCTGATACTCTGGCCTTCGTAAGTTATTTGATCTTTTTGCTCGAAGGCCTTAAGGATTTTGCCTTTATTTTTAGGGTAATAGTTTTACTAAACTGTCTTAAAGTTTATCATTGAGTCAATGTTTTAATATGGGCTCTTTTAATACATAGATTCAGGTTTTTTTATTTTCAGAATTTTCTTGGACTATAACTTTAAATTCTAATGCCATTTCATTCTTTTGTTTTTCCTCTTTATACATATGTTATTTCTGTTTTTGCCTGTCTTCCATTTCAACCATTTTTCTCTCTGTGTTAGCTTTTTTCCTCATATCATTTTCATTCTTTTGGTTGATTTTCTGCATGTTTTCAGTATGCCTCATTAAACTTTCACTTGACCTATTCACCTTTGGAAACATAGTAGGATAGTCATTTATTAGGTTGTTTTTGTCTTTTTTTCCTATACTGAATTTAATGAACTGTTATTTCAACCTACGTTTTTTTTTTTTCATTTTTGAATTCTGATTTAAGATGTTTTTTCATATTCCCATATGGTTGTTAGAGGATATTGAATTTAGTTTGGAGTCTTAGGATTATATGCTTTGTGTAGTTTTTTGTTTTGCTTTTTGCATTTGTTTGTAGGAAAAGAATTCAAGAGCTGAGGTATTTTTATTCTGCTTTCCTCCAATACTGACTTTTTATAGATTTAGTCTGTTTTGTTACTTTATTTCATGATATTACATGAGTCCTTGTTCTAAAGTAGTCTTGGTGGCGGGACGTGGTGGCTCACCCCTGTAATCCTAGCACTCTGGGAGGCTGAGGCGGGAGGATTCCTTGAGCTCAGAAGTTCGAGACCAGCCTGAGTAAAAGTGAGACCCCGTCTCTACTATAAATAGAAAGAAATTAGCCAAACAACTAAAAATAGGAAAAAAAAAAAAAATTAGCCAGGCATGGTGGCACATGCCTGTAATCCCAGCTATTCGGGAGGCTGAGGCAGGAGGATTGCTTGAGCCCAGGAGTTTGAGGTTGCTGTGAGCTAGGCTGACGCCACGGCACTCTAGCCTGGGCAACACAGTGAGATTCTGTCTCAAAAAAAAATAATAAAGTAGTCTTGGTTAAGATAGTGTTAGCAAAAGGGCTAATGATGAACTTAATATATTGTAGATATAGAATTTAAAAACAACAGAGGAGACAAAAGTGGAAAATGCAGAAATGTTACATGTTCTGTTGAAGTAGAAGTAAAACAACTTAAAATGTGGAGAAGAGAGGAAAGGATGAGCATAAAATAAACTCTTTGATGTTCAGTCAGTGGGCAGAAAGTAAAGAATATTAATTTAAGGATTGTGTTTTTAAGATTCCTAATTTAAGGGTGGTCTGATTTGACAGTGTAACAAAGGTACAGTCTCTTTAATGTAATGGGAAGATTGTGTGTCCTCTTTTTTTTTGGACAAGAACCTAAATTTTTTCCTTCCTTCCCTCTTTTACTTCTTTCCCCTTTCATCACCCAAGCTCCAAACGGTGCCTCTCCCTTCCTTTTTTACCATCTTCTCCCCCAGAATCAAATGTCTTTCAAAGCCTTGAATCTTTAATGCTTTTAATTCTTTTCCCTGTAGTCAGTGCTCTGATCTACCAGAACCCTCTTCAGGATTTTCACACTTACACTGAACTTTCTCTTTCTAGTGGGAATTTTAGATCAATCTTAGATCAATCTTCCCTCTTTTCAACACAGTTTTTCCTGGCTTATGGTGGGAATATGAGAGAGAGAGCCCACTGGTGTTGATTTTATTAATAATACTTACAGGTAATTTGAAGTATCTAGCTTTGCTGAGAGTTTGGGGGTTTGTATAGTTTTATTTGTCATTCTTGTTTTATGTGTTTGGAGGATATGTGGGGAGATTTAGATTTAGACATTCATCATTATCTTCAGCTTTTTTATTGTTAGGGATGATCTAGCTGCAAGTTATCCTTTAAAGTAGGTGGGGAAAAAAACCTTACTCATGGATCATTTAGAGGTCAAGCCTAAAATTTTTATTTGTTCAAATAATGATTATATTTTTTTCGCAGTTTTTTAGAAATTTTACTAAAGCTTATTTAAATAAATTTTAGAATATTTATTTAAAATAATAAAATCTTTCTAAATGTAAATAAATTGTGAAGGTATTTACAGCTAGTAAAAAATGGTTATGACAAAAATATTCCCCTTTTTTAATCTTTATTAATTAACACATATTTTATGTGGTTGTAAGATTTTTTTCAATGCTCTTAGAGGCCACAGACAATTCTATAAAAATCCAAATTACATAAACCATACATTTAGGATATAAATTATGTTCATATTTTGACTTTTCTAAACGAATAATGGGAAACTTTTTTAAAAATTACCATATTCTTGAGACCTTGATTTTATTTTTAATGCAAAGGATATCCTCACACTTTTACCTTCTTTGCTTTATACATAATTTTGATATATGTCTTCTGAGGTGGTATAGAAAATGTTTCCCTTGCATGTCCAGTAGACTCTGGAAAATATTTTAAAATCTAAAAAAGCATTTATAAAATTTTATTTCACCAAGAAGGAAATGATACTAGCTACTACTTTGCCCCTTCAGGCTGCTTTGACACTTCCAAGAAGACCTTTCCTTCACTGTTCTACTGTGATACCGATCGTGGTTCTAACCCTGAAATTTACTATGCACCTTTTCAAGCTCAAAGACTCATGGTGCTTTCTTCCCTGGATGTTGTTTATATCCTGGACCTCACACCATATCCGAGATGGGATTCGTCATGGCTTATGGATATGCCCGTTTGGAAAAACTTCTCCTTTGCCTTTCTGGCTTTATGTAATAATCACATCATCTTTACCTCACATCTGTTCATTTGTTATGTATTTAACAGGGACCAGACAAATGATGTCTTCAAAACATGGAATTCATATTGATGTCTGAGGTAGCCATATGGCTGTCTTGGAGAAGCAAATGGTTTAGATGATGATAATTTAGGATAGCCAACATTAAAGTGAATTTTTAAAAAATAGGTATTTATATTGTTTAATTATTTAATATTATAATTCCTGAATCCTCTTCTTCAGAAGGCATGTACAAGTTTTTTAAAAATTATGTTTGTTATAATTCTCTCTTCTGTAACACTCTAGTATAATATTAGAGTTTCATTTATTCTATGACATATTTTTATTGCTTCTTCTGTTTATTGATTTTTATTTCAGCATATTACAGGGATACAAATGTTTAGATTACATTGCTGCTTCTGTTTTTCTGGCTTTACTAGTAGTTCTTTTAGATTAACATCCAATTAATTTTCTGGAGGTATACCTTTAATTTAGTACGTTTCCGTATGAAAAACAGTTCAAATTTTAGGGTGACTAATTTGTGGAAAGTTAGTATTATATTTAGGTCCACATTTTCTTGAGACACTGAAACAGTGAGATACCCAAAATAAATAATATCATGAGTAAGATGTATAGTGAACACTAACATGTATTTATTTCATATATGTTGATCTTGACTGAAATTTAATTTACAAAGTGTTTTATGAGTTATGATTACTGGCAAAATCTGCGTCAAATATTATATTATCATAATAATATCCTTAAAAGACAGTAACTAACATTACATCTAGGTTATTATTTCAGAAATAAATTTAGGAAATAATTTTTTTCAGCTGCCTTTGAAAAAAGCAAGGAAATAATTATTAAAACATGTTAGCTACAGTAATATTTTGCTGAAATAGTATTTTTTAGTATACTTAACCAAGAATCTCATATGTTAGTGTTTGTTTTGAAAAACATAACTCAATTTAACAAAATATTTATTAAAAAATAACATTAACAAAATATTGATACTTGGATCATAAAAATAGCATTTGAATTCACTCACAAAAAAGTAATGACCAGTAATGTCATTTCAAAAGTAAATTCCTGAATGTGCCATTATGTTTTCGTTGCTATCAGTCTGTTTATATACCATTCTAAAATATTGTCCTAATTAAATAATTTTTAAAAATCTGCCTGATATTGAGACAAAACATTTTTTTCAAAATAAAGTAGTTTTAGGAACTTTGCCTTTTCCTTTGTTCTTTCAGGTTCTTTCAGGTTCTTTCGGAATATAATCTGCTATGCTTTATCCACAGCAGATTTTCTTATGTCTTAAAAGATTTACAGAGTTCTTATGTAAATTGAACAGAGTTCTGTTCAATTTACAGAGTTCTGTAAATTGTTATGAAGCTTCAAGCTCTTCAGAGAAGTAACATATTTCCTCCTAACAAATTGGTTGCAATCTATTATATTTTATAGTTGATTAAATCTTACAATCTATTATTTATTATCTTTCAAGAGTATTATATAAATTTGGTTAGTATAAAGGCAAATGTTATATAGTAGGGGTAAATTTGATTATAGATATTTTAAAAATTTATATTTAAACTCATTGTTTTGGGCTTTATAAAGTAAGAGATTTTTTAAAAACCATCTGAGTTTGGAAATCCATGGAAATAAAGTCTATTATCTTGTGGAACACTTTCTGACTAAATTACAAAACACTTTCTATTTTTACTTTCTCCATATTAAACAAAGGAATATCATTAAAATATAGGGCCTATTTAAGAATGTCACATAGGCTTTTGGGGGGGCGGGTTGTCCTAACTTTCCTTTATTAGAATGGAAATTCACTTTGACTATGACTCCTTGCTTAAACAATAACTGCACATTTTATGTGTTCATCTCAGTTCCTACCTCTACCATCAGAAATGTTCTTTGTCTTCTAAATGGACCCTAATAGCTATGATTGTAACCTCTGGAAAACCAATAACCCACTCCCAGTGCCACCACTTTGTTCTTGCTCCAAGTGAAAGAATTTGTGTCAATACATTATATTTGAAAGTTGGATTGGATCTTATTTGCATATGTATGTTTTCTCTGTCCTCTAGATGTCCTTCGTTCACTTAGTGTTTCTGTCTTGGCTGTTTCACTGATCCGACCTCCTAGTCTACTGTTTTCTTGAGCTGTGTTATTCATGCTGGCTTTGTGAAAATGTCTACCACTGAGCTATTTTCTACACATCCCCAAGCCTAACTTTCTTTAGTGGTGAGCTAAGATCCCCTGTTGTGAATGGGTAAAAACTCCCATGTACCCTCACCTCTTTACTTTAACTTGGCCCTTTCTCCTCCTAGGCAGCAGGCCTCCCACACCCACCCCCAGGCAGATACTCCTGGCTCCCTTTTTCTTTGGCTGGTGGAATGATTACTTAGTTTGTCCCAAACTTTACCATATATCAGAATCGCCTGTAGGGCTTGTTAAAACATGGATTGCTTGGGACCCATCCTCAGAATTCTGATTTGGTAGGTCCTGAGAATGTACATTTCCAACAAATTCCCAATTGATGTTGATACTGCTCTTCAGGAACCATACTTTGAGAACCACTGCTCTAGACCTTTCCTAGTTCTTTTTTTTTTTTTTTTGAGACAGATTCTCACTCTGTTGCCTGGGCTACAGTGCCATGGCGTCAGCCTAGCTCACAGCAACCTCAAATACATGGGCTCAAACAGTCTTTCTGCTTCCGCCTCCCAAGTAGCCGGGACTACAGGCATGTGCCACCATGCCCGGCTAATTTTATATGTATATATTTTTTTAGTTGTCCAGTTAATGTCTTTCTATTTTTCAGTAGAGACGGGATCTCGCTCTTGCTCAGGCTGGTTTTGAACTCCTGACCTCGAGCAATCCGCTGACCTCAGCCTCCCACAGTACTAGGATTATAGGCGTGAGCCACCACACCCGGCCCCCTTTCCTAATTCTTTAACTTCAGTTTCCTCCTTTCCCTTCTTTCTAGTGAGCCAACTGCTTTGCCTTACTGATATCTTAATTTTTCTTAACCTTCCCTTGTTACGAGGTCTATCAGCTCTCTGCCAGGTACATTTAACTCTGTTCTTGCCCTATCTTTGCAGGACTATAAGTTACTGTACACTTTGTTGTGTACCATACAGTTAGCCAATCCAGAATAATCCATGTGGTCTGCTTTCCCCAGTTCTACTTTAGACCACTTGTCTTGGAAGTAGTTACAGAAGCATGCTGAATTGGCTTACTAGGGTTCATATTAAGTCCAGTTGGGTACTTGATAATACGTTGCTCACTACTGAGAAAATTTTTCCCCAAATATTGTACCAGAAAGGCCAAGCCACAGAATGTCTACTATGTCATAGCTGATCATACTGACCTCATGATCCCACTCTATTGCCCCCCACTAATATACCACAGAAGCGCATCTTTGACCCAAGTGTTGCCAACTGGCAGCAGGTTAGGGTGTCTGGAGTGGCCTGGAAAAGGAGTTTGACTAACAGGATGACTAAGGTGAACCTTAGAGAAGGGAAAGCAGATAGCACAGGCCACAGAGTATGCGGAACTGTTAAAGGTTTACATTTTCATCTTACAGGAAAACCCAGGGTATTTTCAATCTGGCCCATCGTCATTTATGGGAGGATATACTTTTTACTGAGAGTTTCAGTTGGTGGACTTTGTGTTTCCCAGAGCTACAGAACGATGAGTGAGGTCATTCAGTCCTATTCTCTGCCTTCAAATTGAACAAGCCCAGTGATTGTCAAGCCTACGTTTACAACTCTTAAAAGAATTTCAAGTTCTTTGTGTTTTTTTATCCTGTTTCAAAGAAAACACATTTTTACTTTCACATTATCTATATGAGTAAAGTCTGCATATATACAAAGTCTGATATATGTTAGAGCTATAAGGCTCATTGGCACCTTGCACAATTTTATGACAACAATGCAAAACATCAGGATGGTAGAATTGGTGACATACTCAAAACTCTGGGTGTGGAATTCCTTAAAACTCTTCAGATATAGCTGTGCCATATTTTAAGTGCCATGGCCTCCGCAGCATGAGTAATTATGTATATTATGTTATATTTTAAATCTTCCTTGAAAGGCAAAGTTGGCCGCCAAGCAATCTATTTCATATAATTATACCAGATTATGAAGCAGTAAAATGCAAATATTATGAGTCTAAATGTCTAGCCCACAAATTAGAAATCAGGAAAGTCTTCTGATTTATGGGGTATAGAAGCAACTCTCATGCTTTCATGGCTGGTTTAGGTGCCATGCTGAGGAGTTTAGCTATCAAGAGCAGGCACTTTTGAGAATCATGCTTGTTTCTTTCCTGCTGTGTACAGCTGGATCTCACTGGAAATGTATAGGACTGAAAGTAATTGTGTTTATGTATCATTTTGCAGGCAGTGTTCATTGCTTTGTATGTTTTGTACCCTCTTCTAAATGTCATTACACATTCATCTAGGTTAGACAAAGGACTTTAATTTGATTTTACCAGTGTTCTAGCGTCCAGCCAAATAATGTCAGTCATGTTAGCTGATCACTGTTGTAGAGGTAAATACAATATAATATAGATATAGCTGGCTAAACAATAACATATCTACCAAATGTGCAGGTACATATCCATTTGCTTTCCTATGATTTTTTCCTCTGGACCTAAATCATGACCTTAAGAAAATATTGATCTACTTTTATTGATGAAGTTCTAAAGGTAGAGCTCTTAAGTAATAATTACTAATTTTCTCTATGTGACTCATTATGTCTATTTCATGTGTGAAAGACATACTGAACTTAATTTTTATGGAATCTGCAGATATGGTAAGAGGTTGATTTTGATCTAGTTATGTATTTATAGATATTTTGTGATTGGGGTACTTTTTACTTCTCGGTTACATCAAGAAATGCTTATTTCTGTTTAATGCAAGTTATTACAGCTATTGTAATTGTTATAAATTATAGAAAAAATATATTTAATTGTAAATCTCAAAACATTCACTCTAACTAAAATGCAAAATAAAATAGCAATGAGTCTTTTGGATTCTCAGTTTGGTAATTTTTTTCTCTTCTTAAAATTTAAAATATCTTTTTAAAAAACTGAGACAAGGTCTTGCTCTGTTGTCCAGGCTGGTTTCTAACTCCTGGACTCGAGCAATCCTCCCCAGTAGCTGGTAATACAAGCATACACCACAGCACCTGGCTACAGTACAAATTTTAAAAAGATGGATAATATTCAGTGTTGGCAGGAGTTATAAGGAAATGGGCATTGTTGGTGAAACAGTAAATTCACACTTTCTTTCTAGAGGGAATTTGATAATATATTTTAAAAGTAGAAGCCAGAAATTCCAATTTTAGGAAGTTATTCTAAGGAACTAATCAGGTATGTATACAAAGGAGAGGGATTTCTGTTTGTTGTTTAAGATGGCAAAAACAAAACAAAACTAGAAACAAAAGTCTCACCGAAGGATCAGTAATCTAAACTATTATGCAAACAATAGAGTACAATGGTTAGAGTCATTTAAATGGATGAGGTGGATCCATGCAATAATATATAGAAATGTCTGTATGAAATATTCAAAAAATACAAACCAGTAATAGTATAATTCTATTTTTGTAAAAGAAGCATATATGTATGTGTAGAAAAAATTTTGAGCTTGAGTGCAGTATAATCCTAGCACTTTGGGAGGCCAAGGCAAGAGGATCACTTGAGGCCAAGAGTTTTAGACCAGCCCAGGCAACATAGACCCCAACTCTACAAAAAATAGAAAAACTAGCCAGGTGTGGTGATGTGTGCCTATAGTCCTAGCTACTTGGGAGGCTGAAGTAGGAGGATTCCCTGAGCCATTGAATTTTGCATCTCAAGCCCACATAGCTATCACTATTATTTATTATTTTATCAGACTCCCACAAAATACCAAGATCCAGCCCCAAGCCAGGAGGTTCACAGCAATTTCATTGATCTGAGAAACTCCTGGGTTTTTTTTTTTTTTTTGCTTTTATTTTTTTCACATTTACTCTTTTATTTATTTGTTTTTTAAATTTCAGAATATTATGGGGGTACAAACATTTTGGTTACATATAATTCCTTTGCCTCACCCAAGCCAGAGCTACAAGCATGCCCATCCCCCAAACAGTGCGCTCCATACCCATTAGTTGTGAATTTACCTATCCCCACCAACCCCCTCCCACCCATCTGGCATCTGATGAATATTTCTTCCATGTGAGCACCTTAGTGTTGATCAGGTGGTACTAATTTGATGGCTAGTATATGTGGTGCTTGTTTTTCCATTCTCGTTGATACTTCACTTGGTAGAATGGGCTCTAGCTATATTCAGGATAATACGAGAGGTGCTAGGTCACCATTGTTTTTTGTGGCTGAGTAGAATTCCATGGTATACATATACCATATTTTACTACTCCACTCATGTATTGATGGACACGTGGGTTGTTTCCACATCTTAGCAATTGTGAATTGTGCTGCCATAAACATTCAAGTGCAGATGTCTTTAATCATCCTTTGCAGATCTAGAAAATATAATTCTACGCTTCGTATGGAACTGGAGAAGACCTCATATAGCCGAAACTCCCGTTAATTATCAGTCTCTACAGTTACTTTGCATAATTCCAAGGCTTTGTCACCTGCATCTCCTTGGCATGTCTTTACTTCCCAGGAATAACAATAATAAATGAAAGCATGTATGAAGCATTTTATGCTTTCAACTGACTTTGCAAAGGGTTGACTTGCATACCCAGCAGCACTAATTAATGTTGTTGCTTCAAGATCTGGGCAGCATTCCAATCCCATCAGTGCCATAATTGCCTGAATAAGAGGGAATGTCAGATTAGAGCTCTAGCACATATGATCCTCCTTAGACCTCTGTGTTTGCTTTCAAAAAAAGCACCCATCTGAGTTCACACACCTTTACTTATTCAGTATTCACTTGACTTAATTTGAGTACTGCCCAGGTTCCCAGGTCAGTGATATTGGTAGCGTGTACATAAAGTAGCAGGCAAGGAGAAAATTTTACCTGAATATCTAGGTGATACTAAATAAAGTCTAAAATATGGGACAATGGTTACATAACAGGCTGTGTACACATGTAACATATCTTAATGACAGTGGTTAAGTATTCCTGAGAGTCCTATAAAGATCACATTGTATGCTGCAGGAGCACTGTTCATCCAGGAGAGCCACGTGTAAATACCACAGTTCCCTCTTCCTGGACTTCCGTAGCTGATTGCACAATGACTCTAACAATAGTGTCTCAGTGCTGGGCTTGATTCTCTGGCCAGCAGAAACTCTAGTGTTTCTCTAGATTCTAAAAATGATTGGCACAGGCTGCTCTTGTGCAATCTGGCCTTCGTAAAAGATTGGACCCCAAGCCAATCCTGGAAAGGGCTCTTGCATTCCTAGGGTGTGACACCTAGAACAAACTACTCTACAAGCCTTCTGCTTCCTTCTCAACATATCAATCCATGTGAGATCAGATGAAAGTAAACCTTAAGGGATCTTTGAAAGGGTAAAAGGTGCAAAGAAAGTACAAGAAAGATGGAATTCTGCCTAATGGGCCTGGTTAGGAGTTGTGGCATGTGTGCTGCTGTAATAAGTGACCACAAACTTAGAAGTTCAAAACAAATTTATTATCTTATAGTTCTGTTATGTCAGAAATCCAACACAGGTCTCATGGGGCTAAAATCAAGGCATCAGCAGGGATGTGTCCATCTGGAGGCTCCAGGGAAGAATCTGTTTCCTTGCCTTTTTCAGCTTCTAGATGCTACCTATGCTATAGACTATAGTTTGTGTGTCCCCAAATTCATATGTTGAAACCTAAGCCACACTGCGATAGCATTTGCAGGTAGAGTTTTTGGTAGGTGATTAGGTCATGAGGGAAGAGCTCTCATGAATGGGATTAGTAATCTTTATGAAAGGGACCCCGAAGAGCTCTCTTGCTCCTTTTACTATGAGGTTACAATGAGAATTCTGCAGTCTGCAATCCAGAGGAGAGCATTCACCAGAACCTGACCTCCAGAACTATGAGAAAGAAATTTCTGTTGTTTATAAACCACCTGCTCTATGGTTCTTTGTTATAGCAGCCTGAACTAAGACAACCTGCATGCCTTGGCCCCCGTATTCCATCTTCAAAGCCAGCACTGGAAGGTCAGACCCTCTTCGTATCGCATCTCTCTGATCCTCCCTCCATAGCCATATCTCCCTCTGGCCACAGCCAGAAAGAATTTTCCAATTTAAGAAGCCATGTGATTCCATTGGGCCCACCTGGATAATCCACAATCATCTCCTCATCTCAAGGTTCTAATCACATCTGTAGAGCCACTTTTGCTAGGTTCTGGGGATTGGGATGTGGAGATCTTTGGAGGCCATTACTATATTCTGCCTACCATGATTCTTTCTGTATTTTTAGTTGTAGTTTAGTCATTGGGTTTATTTAATATGAGCTGGTGGGCAACATTCTATATTCCTGAGACCACTTTCTAAAATGACTGTGCACTGGACAAGGCTGTAGTATTGATCTCTTTGACAACTTACGTATTCTTTTTGAGCCAGTGAGGAATAGACCAGATGCTTTGCAAGATTCCCTTCCTTCTCTAATTTTCTATAAGCACCAGCTCTTTGTCCCAGTAATGATGGGGCTCCTCAAATTCTAGGGAAATGGCCTCAACTTGCCCTGACAGGGTTAAGTTTGTTCTTGGGATAATGTCTTCTCCTCCTCCCCTTGATAGTAATATTTCTCCTCTATTTTCTCCATGCAAACTACTGAATCTTTATACAACCCTTTCTCTATTCTCCATGAAAAAAAAATTTAAATTCATAAAAGTCTTGTCAATTAAATATTCGTAGTTGCTTTAGATGAAAATGAATACGATACTTGCCCTCACATAACACTGGTTCAGTCAGCAACTGAACACATGTTTAATGTGTTCCTGTAATGTAGCAGGCCTTGTAATAAAAACTAATATTCTAATGGTAAAAAAAATAGGCCGTGTGTTAAAAGAAGTCCTAGGCTAGTTGGGAGACGTACAGTGGTCAGGACATTTCAGTACAGGGTGGTAAGTGTTGCAATAAGGGCCAGCACAGGGTCTCAGAGGCCCCACTAGGGGAGACAGGGACACTCCCTGAGAACTAACGAAAAGCAGGAGGTCTCCATGTAAAAGTGGGTAAGGTGATGGGAACAGCATTTACAAAAGCCTTGAGTGGCAGCTGGTCAGTGGGATTGTAGGAAATTCAGCATCACTGGCGCAGAGTGTTTGAGGTGGGAGGATGACAACAATTGAAGGCAGTAAGCTGACCAGGCCTGGGCCCTGGAGAACCTTGCGCTATATACCAGTTAAGGACTTGGGAATTATCCTGAGGCAATGCATAGAAAGGTTTAAGCCTGAGGAAGACATGATCATGTTTGCCTTTCTTCCTGGAGGCAATAGATAACTGGCAGCTGAATCCAAGAGCTTCTATGTTTTAATTGGCATCATGTAGCCATGTGGCCTTCCTAGCAGCAACTTGAGAGATTGAGAGGTTAAAGGCACAGCAGCAGTAAGAAGCCTATGTACATATTCAGTGGTAGTTGCCTCTGAATTGGGGCTACTTACAATCTAAAAAATCACCCCTACTTTGAGCAAACCAGGAATGCATTCCCTGTTCCCTTGATTGTAGTATTTTTGGATCAAGTCCATCCTCTTTGAGGCACTGGAAGATGTTGCAGTGCCTAGAACTGTACATGCTCTGGCTCCCCTTCGTGCCTGTGCGCATGCTACTCGCTGGGAGGCTTTTCCTTCCTCATCTAAGCGTCTGGGTAGCTGGTACTCTCCCTTCAAGACTCACCTCAAGTGTGTCCTGTTCTGTAAAATATCTTGTATCCTCTCAATCTGGCCTCCAAGGTAGAGCTAGGGCTCCCACTTCAGTGCAATCTTCTGCATCCTGTTTTGTGGTTATCACACTGTAATGTGGTGGGAAGAGCTAAATGCTTTTTCTGTCCTATCCTTATTCAGCTACCTCATACCCCCACCCCTGCCAAAAGCCGGGGGAAGCCTTGTAATTAGAAGACATTTGGACGTGTACCGCCTGTTATCAGTTAATGTTGTGTGCTCAGTCAAGGCAAACACTATCTTAATATAGTAGCCACAGGGTATTAGTTTATAAGAAACTGGTTCAAAGTTATGTTAGTGAAAGGGATAGGACTTTCTCACCTCTCTAGAGGTTCAAAAGGAAATTAATCTTGGGGTGCCGAACCACAAGCCCAGCCCACAACCACAGCCCAGAGGGGAAGTCCTTCACAGTTTTTCCCTCACCCAGTACTTTTTGCTGAGTAGCAACAACTGGGCAGAGGAGGAAAGGACTGGGATGGAAACTCTGCAAGTCACTTGATGGCACTGATAGATTGACTTGATTGTTTCCACAAAGAGGTGCCAGGGCCTGGGGTGAAGGAACACTGAAGCTGGAGCAGGAGTGCTGCAGGGAGGGAGTAGTAGGGGGGAGAGATTGGAAATGCTGTCCCTGTGGGGGTGCCCTCTGCTGGCTCATTCCCTGCAGGAGGCCCAGGTGGGTACCGCTTTGTCCCAAAGAATAACTCAAACAGTATTTGTTCACTTAGAAGAAAAACAAGGAAATATCAGGAAAATTGATAGATGAGGGAGGTACTCTAACGGTTCCCACACTTTTTTGACTTACAGTTGGCGCCCTTAATATCTCAGTAATTTTTTTACTGTACCACTAGGCCGAAATAAATACTAAACAGTGTCTGCCACTTAGATTTGAACAACCTAATAGTATTAGTTGTGTAATATCCAATAGATGTCCCTGTGTTTCTCTGAAAATTTTAGAATATCCCCCAGCACTGCTATGAATTTGTCTCAGCATCTTGGGGTGCCTTGGCACACAGTTTGGGAACTGCATTATTCATTTTCATGCAATGGCAGCCTTATGTTTGAGGACTTGAGCAGTAGTATCAATCCCAGATAAGACAAAGACCCAGCTGAAGATTTGTAAGAGTGATGGTCTTGATTTTCCCCACTTCAGAAAGTCACCTTGAAAGCCAGAGACACTGTCCATCTGTAGGATAGAGCCGTGCCAAGCGCAAGGTGGGGACTAAGTACATTTTTGTTAAATGAATGACTGAATGGCTACATTTACTTCTCCTTCCCTATTTTCTTAGAAAATGAGCTAAAGTGTCCTAGACATTCCTAACTCAGGATTCTTCCCTGAAGAACCTTAGGGTGTTGGCCAAAATAAGGAAAATATAATTATTCAGTTTCAAAGCCATCAGCCAATACCTGAGCTTAAATTTTCATTTGTTCTGCATCCTAAGGTAAGTGGAAGGGAAAAGGTGATTCAGCAGTACTAAAACAGGAAAAAGAAAGATGGATAATACTTCGATGTTTTAGTGAACATTAAGATTGTGAGGTCTTTTTCTTGATGCTTTTAAAGAAGAGGACAGAAAAATTATTGGGCTGGTTTGAGTACAGGCTAGCTCTGAGATAGAGGAATAAATTAATCAACCCTTTTGTGGCAGACTGACGGCAATATTTCAGGTTCTTGTGCTCTTACAGAATTTTGACACTCTTCATCAAAGGGTGAAGTATATTTCCCCTCTCCTTCAACCTGGATAGGACTTTGTGGCTGCCCTGACTAATCCAATGCAGAAGTGAACCTGCATAATTTCCAAGACAGGACATAAAATATAGTTTCTGCCTGGAGCTTTCTCTCACTTATGTGATATTTGCCTTGGGAGCCCAGACACCATGCTGTGAGGAAGCCAAACTAGTCACATGGAAAGACTGATGAGGACAGGAACTGAGGCCTCCAGTTCACAGCCAGTGTCAATTGCCAGACCCAGGAATGAGTGAGTCTTCCAGGTGGTTCCAGCTCCCAGCCTCCAAAGCCCTCCAGCAGATGCCGACGGGCAGACACGAGCCATCCCTGCCAAGCCTTCCCCTCTTTAAATTACAGATTCATAAGCAAAATAAATGCTATAGTTGTTTAAACCACAAGTTTGGCATACTTATTACACAGCCTTAGTAATTGGAAAACTTAATTTTTTTTTTTACCATTTTATTTGAAAAATGCCCACATAGTATATAGTAAGGAACACGGAGCTCTGTATGTAGACTGCCTGGGTTCTATTGTGAGCTCCAACACTTATAAGCTCTGTGACATCGGGCAAATTACTTAAATTCATGCCTCCCATGGAGGTAATAAGAGCATTTATTTCATAGGAGTGTTCTGACTATTAAGTGACTTAAGGCATGGCGTGGTGGCTCACACCTGTAATCCTACCACTCTGGGAGGCCTAGGCAGGAGGATCATTCAAGGTCAGGAGTTCAAAACCAGCCTGAGGAAAAGCAAGACCCCTGTCTCTACTAAAAATAGAAAGAAATTAATTGGCCAACTAAAAATATATCAAAAACATTAGCAGGGCATGGTGGTACATGCCTGTAGTCCCAGCTACTTGGGAGGCTGTGGCAGAAGGATTGCTTGAGCCCAGGAATTTGAGGTTGCTGTGAGCTAGGCTGATGCCACAGCACTCTAGCCAGGGCAACAGAGTGAGACTCTGCCCAAAAAAAAAGAAAAAAAAGTGACTTGATACATGCAGTGTTTGAAACAATGCCTACTATAAAATAAGCTCTAAGTATTACATATTGTTGTGGCGTTGGTTATTATTGGTAATATTGGTGTGGTAGGCAGAATTCTTAGAAGGCTCTGGCCACTCCTACTCCTTGGTATCCATGCCATTGTGTTATCCCCCTCACCTTGAGTGCAGATAGAACCAGGGATTCACTTCTAACTGATGGAATATGGCAAAGGTGAAGCAATTTTGTAGCTGACTAAAGCTGACTTTAAGTGAACCAAAAGGATATTATCTTGTGTGGGGCTGACCTAATGACATCAGCTCTTTAAAAGACGATCTGGAGATCAGAGACTCTGTCCTGCTGGCCATGAAGAAGCAAGCTGCCTTAAGTTCAACAGTTGTGAAGAAATGAATGATGCCAACTACCACATGATCTTGGAAAGGACCCCAAGCCTCGGATGAAACTGCAGTCTCAGGCAATACTCTGCAGCCTTGTGAGACCTCAGTAGAGGACTCACTGAGCCATACTTGACTCCTGACCCATGGAAACTGTGATAAATGGGTGTTCTTTTTTTTTTTTTTTTTTGAAACAAAGTCTCACTTTCTTGCCCAGGCTAGAGTGAGTGCCATGGCATCAGCCTAGCTCACAGCAACCTCAATCTCCTGGGCTCAAGCAATCCTACTGCCTCAGCCTCCCGAGTAGCTGGGACTACAGGCATGCGCCACTATGCGCGGCTAACTTTTGTATATATATTAGTTGGCCAATTAATTTCTTTCTATTTATAGTAGAGACAGGGTCTTGCTCTTGCTCAGGCTGGTTTTGAACTCCTGACCTCGAGCAATCTGCCCACCTCGGCCTCCCAGAGAGCTAGGATTACAGGCGTGAGCCACCGTGCCCGGCCAATGGATGTTCTTTAAAACTACTAAGTTTGTGCTAATTTGTTATGTAGCCATACATAACTAATACAAGTAGTAAAAATTCAAACCTTAAAAAGTATATACAATCAAAAGGAAATCTTTCTACCATCTCAGACCTCCATCCTCCTCAGAGACAACCACTAATAAGAACTTGTGTTTCATCACTAGAGAAATTTTCTATGCATATATAAGTATGCATCCATCTATGTGTTGGATGTGTGAATTTCATATATACATAGTAGAGTGAGAGATTTTCAACTGTTTTGCACTTTGTTTTCTTCACTTAAAGAGCAGAGATCTTTCCTTATAATACATTATTTGTTGCATTGTAGTCCATTGTGTGTATGTGCCATAATTTATTTTCCTAGTTCACTACTGATAGATATGCAGGTTGTTTTTAGTATTTTATTCTACAATGAGATTCAGATTCTTTGTTGTTGTTGTTGTTTTTAGAGACACAGTCTTGTTTTGTTACCCAGGCTGAAGTGCAGTGGCATGATCATAGCTCACTGTAGTCTTGATCTCCTGAGCTCAAGTGATTCTCTCACCTCAGCCTCCCAGATAGCTGGGACTACAGGTGTACCCCACCACACCCAACTAATTCAAAATTGTTTTTATAAAAGAGGGCCTCACTATGTTACTCAGGCTGGTCTCCAACTCCAGGCCTCAAATGACCCTCCCACCTCAGTTTCCCAAGTAGCTGGGATTATAAGCATGAGCCACCATGCTGGGCCAAGAGATTCTTATATTTACATCTTTGCATACATGTATCCGCATATGTAGCATAAATTCCAATAGTGAAATTCTTAAGTCAAAATATATCTTCATTTTAAATTAATAGGTATTGAAAAATTTACCTGCTAAGAATTTGTACTAATTTACACTCTTACTAATCAGTATGAATGAATACTTGCTAACAGCATGTAGTATAAATCATTTTGATCTTTGCCAGTTAGGCAGGTGGAAATGTATCTCATGTTTATTTGTTTTTATTAGTGTTTAAGTAATTTAAGTAATGGTGAGCATTTAAAAAATTTTATAAGCCCATTTTGTTTCTGTGAACTACTTGTTCATATCCATAACCTATTTTTCTATTGAGTCATGGGCCTCTTCATTATGACACCCAAGATTTCTTTATTTTTCTTTCTTTCTTTCTTTCTTTCTTTTTTTGAGACAGAATCTCACTCTGTTGCCAGGGCTAGAGGGCTTTGGCATCAGTCTAGCTCAAAGCAACCTCAAACTCCTGGGCTCAAGCGATCCTTCTGCCTCAGCCTCCCGAGTAGCTGAGACTACAGGCATGTGCCACCATGCCTGGCTAATTTTTTCTATATATTTTTAGTTGTCCAGCTAATTTATTTCTATTTTTCTTTTTTTTTCTTTTTCTTTTTCTTTTTCTTTTGAGACAGAGTCTCGGTTCGTTGCCCAGGCTAGAGTGAGTGCCGTGGCATCAGCCTAACTCACAGCAACCTCAAACTCCTGGGCTCAAGCAATCCTTCTGCCTCAGCATCCCGAGTAGCTGGGACTACAGGCATGCACCACCATACCCGGCTCATTTTTTCTATATGTATTAGTTGGCCAATTAATTTCTTTCTATTTATAGTAGAGACGGGGTGTCACTCTTGCTCAGGCTGGTTTCAAACTCCTGACCTCAAGCAATCCACCCGCCTCCGCCTCCCAGAGTGCTAGGATTACAGGTGTGAGCCACCATGCCTGGCCTCTATTTTTCTTTTAGTAGAGATGGGGTCTCTATCTTGCTCAAGCTGGTGTTGAACTCCTGTGCTCAAGCGATCCTCCCACTTTGGCCTCACAGAGTGCTAAGATTACAGGAATGAGCCACCACCTGGCCCAAGATCTCTTAATGTAACAGCCTTTTGTCTTTTGTCACATAAATACCCGCCACCCCCACCCCCAGCACACACATCTTTTTGCTATTTGTCTCTTACTGAGTTTTATTTTTCCATTATGGGGTTTCACTTTTTTGTAGGGTCAAATTTTCACTGTTTTCTTTATGGCTTCTGAGTCTTGTTTTATGCTTAGAAAGACCTTCCCTGCTCTAAAACTTTAAAAAAAAAATACTCTTCTATATTTCCTTTGGGTAGTTTTATATTTTAATTCTTTACTTTAAATATTTAATACATCTAGAATTTAAAGCTTCAACTTTATCTTTTCCACATAGTTAACCAGTTGTTTCAATACCATTTATTGAATAATCCAGTTTCCCCTCATGTGAAATGCTAACTTTACAATATATTAAATTGACATAAGCATTATAGCTTCTGGATTTATGCATCAGTGACACACCATTTTAGTTACAGTAGATTTATAATATGTCTTTAACATCCAGAAAAACTTGTCATTCCTCACTGCTCACCTTTTTCAGATTCTCGTGAGGGTGTTCTTTTTATTTTTAGTAGCTTGAGGTACCATTCTGCTCTATGCATCCCAATTTATTGACTGACCTTAACTCCTGTTCCTATAATAAAATGATAATGCCGATATTGGGACGAATTTGGATTGTTCATATATCTGGAAAGCATGAATGCTTAAAAAAAAAAAAAAAAAAAGGAAACTACAGTGTGAACCAGGAATAAGAAATTCAGTGCAAGGGAAATTCCCTACTTTGGCTGTAGGTTCAAACTTTGTTCCTTCTAATTAGTCCTGCATTCTTCTTCTCTGTTTACTTTGCCATACCTGATGTCCAACCCCATCACGCATTTAATTACACACTGTAAATCAGAGAACCACGACACTGAAAGGGACTTAGCCCTAGCCTAGCTCTCCTAAAAGCCATCTCAGCTGGAAAATGTTCTATCTCGTTTCTTAAGAATACAGATTTCTGAAATCTCTCTCTGTCTCTCCGTGTCTCTCTCTCTCACACATACACAGACACACACGCACACTTGCACTACCCTTGGCCCTTGTTTCAAACCTGCAAATCCCCTGGTGATATATATTTTTATAACTAATCCTCCTCCAATGTATAATTTTTTTATTTTCAGTTTTTTATAGAAAATCCTTTCTGAGAAATGCAAATTTAAAATAGTATTATTATTTAGGCTCGAGATATTCAGAAGAGGCCAAGAGTACCAATTGTAATCTTCTGTGACCACACTGGCAAGATTTTGTTCATGTCATAAAGGCCTGCTTATTTGAGTAATCCAATTCAGTATTCATTCAACAGGCACTTTTAAGCCTCTACTATTTGCTCAGCACCAAGCTAGGCATTGGGGGTATAATGCTGAATGAGACACAGATCCTGCCTTCACTGGGCCCACTCTATTGGAAGAGAGAGGCATGCATAGTATTTATAACACTGTGAGATAATTTGGCAATATATATTAAAAAGTGACTTAAATCAGCGTATCCTTTGAAAAGTTCCATTTCTTCTCAG
Organism: Mirza zaza; assembly: GCA_008750895.1. Lineage (NCBI taxonomy): Eukaryota > Metazoa > Chordata > Mammalia > Primates > Cheirogaleidae > Mirza > Mirza zaza. The sequence goes on from VSMD01101614.1 coordinate 36,581, forward strand.
GCTGGAGTACACTGGTCCAATCATAGCTCACTGTAACCTTGAATTCCTGGGCTCAAGGGATTCCTGCCTCAGCTTCCCAAGTAGCTGGGACTACAGTCGTACGCCACTGCACCTGCCTGATTTTATTTTTTTTCACTTTTTTGTAGAGAGGGGGGTCTCACTATGTTGCCCAGGCTGGTCTTGAATTGGCCTCAAGTGATGCTCCCACCTTGGCCTCCTAAAGTGCTAGGATTACAGGTGTGAGCCACCATCCTGGCTGAGAAGTTCCATTTCTAAGAATTTATTTAAGAAAACATTGAGACAAGTGAACAAAGGGTATATGACTAATTGTCATAGCATTTCTACAGTAATAATAAACATCAGAAAAGAGGCACAACCAAACTACCTAAATATCCAGCAATTAGTGGAATCAAGTAAATAAACTGTGACAAAACCATGTATTGAAACTATGTACTATGAAACCACTGAAAGAAAAAAGCAATACAAATCTATAGGTACAGCTATGGAAGATTATTCCTAATATATTAATATTAACTGGAAAAAAACTCATAAAACAGGAAGCGTTATATGACTATTTTTATAAAAATAAAATATAATTACCATCAAATTTTAAAATGCTGAAATTTTTAAAAAATTAAATGTTAAAGGGGAATTAATATTTGATTGCTTTTTTGGTAATGAAGTATTATAATATTATATAAATGATTATGCAATGATTTATAATATAAATTGGGTATTTGGTTATAAATGATTTTGTATTTTTGTATAATATATTATTAAAATGTAATTATATATTAATATAAATAAATATATATTTATATAATTATTTTATAAAGAACAGAGTATTTTTTTTACTCAGAACAAAGTTTCTAAAAACATAAGGTGGCGGTACAATAACAATGATTCAACAGGCATTCCTTTCACACACATGAATACAGAACCTCTGTTTGTTGGGCCCAAGCTGCACATGAGGGAAGCAAAACTAACTGGAGGGGTTTCCTGCTTTCAAGGCCCAGCCTGGAAGGTTGTGAGAGCAGAGGATCACCTAGCAGAGGGTGGGGAATCAGGGATAGGTGACAGGGAGACACACAGAGTGACACTGAAGCTATGCCTTAAAGAATACTTTGCTCCTTTTTTTAATTTTTTGAGACAGAGTCTCACTTTGTTGCTCAGGCTAGAGTGAGTGCCATGGCGTCAGCCTGTCTCACAGCAACCTCAAACTCCTGGGCTCAAGCAATCCTGCTGCCTCAGCCTCCGGAGTAGCTGGGACTACAGACATGCACCACCATGCCCAGCTAATTTTTTCTATATATATATTAGTTAGCCAATTAATTTCTTTCTATTTATAGTAGAGAGGGGGTCTCGCTCTTGCTCAGGCTGGTTTGGAACTCCTGACCTCAAGCAATCTGCCCGCCTCGGCCTCCCAAAGTGCTAGGATTACAGGCGTGAGCCACTGTACCTGGCCACTCTCACAGTTCTGAGGCCTGGAAAGTCCAAGATGAAGGCACCAGAAAGTTCAGTCTCTGCTTCCAAGATGACACCTCGTTGCTACATCTTTTGGAGAGAAGGAACATTGTGTCTTCACCTGGCAGAAAAGCAGAGAGACCCAACCCACTCCCACAAGCCTTTTTTATAGCAACATTCATCTGTTTACAACGGTGGAGCCATCAGGACCTAAACACTAGACCCAACCTTCCAACACTACTGCATTAGGGATTAAGTTTCAACATGAGTTTTAGAGGGGACAAAAACATTCAAACTATAGCACTGATTTAAAAACATAAAATGAAATAGGTGAAGTTAATTTTAATAATACATTTTATTTAACCCAATATGTCCAAAATATTACTGTATAATCAATAAGATGTAATCAATATAAAAATTATTAGCAAAATAGCAAAACATATTATTTTTCTTTGAAATTCAGTGTTTATTTTATGCCCATAGTACATCTGAATTTGGACATGTGGCTACCGCACAGGGCAGCACAGTTCTAGAGGAAGCATGGCACAACTTTGGAGGTCATCCAGTCTGATTCATTATTTACAGAAAACTTAAGTACATTTTCTGGGGTTGTACAACTAGTTAGTAGAAAAGGCAGGAATAAAATCCAGTGGTCTACACCCTACCCAGTGGTTTATTCACAAAGCTATTTGGCAGCAAAGCTGTACTGGAGGTCTTGCCTCCTCATGTCTGCTCTGATGCTCTTTTCTACAAGGCACTGCCCCTCTTCCTGTCTTACCTTTTTCCTAAATAAACTAAAAAGCTTCACTGGAAACAATTTGGCTGTGAACCAAGACCAGAGTAAGGTCAAATTTTTCCATATCTTTCCACACAGATAATAATTGTTTTATGACTTGTCACCCTTGTCCCCAGAAACTCATGGTTTCCATAAGTTGCATAAAAACTCTGATTCCTTTATGCAGAGGTTCTCACTGGAAGTGTTAATCAGAATCACCTGTGGAACTTTAATTTTTTTGGAGATAGGATCTCCATTCTGTTGTCCAGGCTAGGGTGCAGTGGCATCATCACAGATAGCTGCAGCCTCAAACTCCTGGGCTCAAACAATCCTCCTGCCTCAGCCTCCCCAGTAACTGGGACTACAAGAGCCCACCATCATCTTGGCTAATTTTTCTATTTTCTGTAGAGAGGGAGTCTTGCTTGTTGCTCAGTCTGGTCTCTAGCTCCTGGGCTCAAGTGATCCTTCCACCTTCGCCTCCCAAAGTGCTAGGATTACAGGCATAAGCCACCACACCCTGTTGGTGCTTTTATAAAATTCAAATGACTGGTCCATTACCCCAGAATTCTGGTTTATAGGTCGGGGGCATTGGGGGAGATTCATGTAGATTGATTTTCTGTAATGATTCCCAAATTATTCTGATACACACCTCCAACTCACAACAACCTCGCCAGCTGCCGGATCACCACTTACACTTCTTAGTCCCCTGACCCTCAGGCAATGTGAACACAAGTTGGGAGCCTGACAAGTCAGGCAGGAGCCTGATGTTAACGAAAGAAACATGAGAAATGATACCCTGAGCCCTTCCCAGGGCGGGGCTACCTGGCCTATTTTTCCTCCACGCTCTTTCTCTGCACCCAAGAACACCTTTAGCCTCATTTCCTGATTGTACAGCTTCACCTGCGGTGCTGTCAGAGGCAGCGGGGTAGGCAGGAATGCAGCAGACAGGACTCACTGTCATGGCTTTGGCTGTCTGTGTAGCCCTACACACCTCGGAAGGTGAGTTGGGGTGCTGGCCACTTAGGCCTCCAGTGGAAGGGGGGGCTCCTAAATTGGTGCTGGAACAAGTGAGGTGGGGCAGGAATCTCTAGCTCTTCAGGTGGGAATCTCTAATTGATTTCTGATTATCTACAAGCGAACAGCATAGGTTTTAACATTAGATCGCCAAGAAATTTCAAGAAGAAACCTCATTTTAACAGGAATATTAGTAATTTGCCACCTGGAGGATGAGGTGCAAATTTGAGCACAGGTATAACCTTGAGCTTTGTTTCATTTTCTGATGACCGTATCTTAGAAAATCCCTAGCTAGAGGTTGGATAAAGCCCCTATTATTCATCTTGTCTCCACCCTCACCCCAACCTGCTAAACTGTCTGAACACAAGTGTGTTTTCCTGGAGGAAAAGACAGACTTGACCAACTGGGTTTTGGTTAAGTAACTGCAAATTTCCTGAGCAAAGTCAGCTCTGTGGATACTGAAAACTGAAACTTCAGTCTGATCTTCAAAAAGGGAAGCAGGATGAAGATTAAACCACACAAATTATACCGAAGAGAATTTAAATTGTGAGTTAGTAGCATGTGTATATGGAGATTGTGACTGCATATGGACTGGAGGGAATCTATTCTACAATAGCACTCACTACTGTATTTGGGAAACCCTAAATACAAGTACTTAATACTTGACTGATGACTCTTTTCCACTGTCATCTTTTCTTAACCTTCACCCCAAACAAATTCTCCAAGTCCAGAGCAGAGGTGGGATATAAGTTTTGTTTGGTCTGCTTTTCATAAATTGAGCCAACAATTTAAAATCAAAAGACTTCACATGCATATACTCACATATACACACATACAAACTGGATTTTAAAGTGTCTCTTGAAAAATCAGATCTGGCAGCAATGGTGCCACGTTGGCAATGGTGCCAAGAACTGGCTGAAGCAGATGAGCCTTTGTCTTTCTTCTCTGAAGTTTGCTGTATTGTATTAACTGCCTGGTTCCTGTGGGCATTTGTTTGTGTAGTGTACCAATATACTGGCTTATATAAATAGAGGAAACATCTGGATAATCTTTTAACATCTATCTATCTTGTCAAGATAAAGACAAAAGTTTGTAATTGTATATGTTTCTGTAACATTTTTTTAAGAAAAATTCACCATTGACATTTTAGGACTCACTTTTACTGCTTCTCAAAGGTGTAACTGCTAAGGCTTTAACCCTAATTTTGGCAACTCCATCTTGAGTTTTTTATGTAAAGCTTTGAAATAAAGGTGTGCCTACCTCCAGCTTCCTGACCTATTTCCAGCCGTCCCACAGCAGCAGCAGCCACCGCTGCCGTCCTGCAGGAAAGGGGTCAGGGAAGAGCAGGTGGAGGGGGCAGAGGGTCATAAGGGAGACTCTGCCATACCCAGGATAAAACTTCGCATGGGACTGAGTCCTGGCGAGAAGGTAGGACAGCAAAATGCAGAGGTATCTGAAAAGGTGCTACTGGTAAAGATAATAAAGAAAGGGATCTGAGAGACCCAGCAGTAGCCTTTTGGTTTAGTCTTGATGCTTCACCTAAAGCGGTTTGGGCCACAGGAAAATCACATTTTGTCTGAGAAACTCCAACCCTCTGCCATGTAAAAATAAGTGATGTTGGGTGAAAATACATGAGGGTAGCCTGAGAACAGTTGTAGAACTGAGAGGGGCAACATCACTGCTCTCCTTAGCAAACTTCCATTCACGTGTCCGTGTGTGCCAGGTGCTCTGTAGGAGGCACTAAGTGATTCAGGCTCCGGAGAGGGGTGGAAGACCAAGTGGGGAGGCTGGGCAGTGGGAATGCTCAGCAGTGCAGAGAAGGGAATAGGTGGCCTTGGCAATTGTTGCACGATGGGGGAGGGGAGGGGAAAATGGTGTGTCCCAATTTGGGATTTGGGGAGATACATTTTGTTATTTCAGGCAGAAAATTGTTCCATTATCTTAATGTTGTCTTAAGTGGCTATCTTGATGTGATGGCTCAACAATTGGCTTTCCCAAAGTGTTCTGCATAAATCAGGAAGCAGGTGACTTTATCCATGATTAAAAGCCTTGGATTCTCTCCAAAGGTAGAGTACATTCCACATCTGCTGACATGGCTGCTGGCTCCCAGAACTCAATATTGAGTCCATAAACATGTCTATCATCCTGTTTCAGTGGCCCTGAGCCAGAATATTTAAATCCACAATCTAGACTAGAGCTTTGTAGACCTGGCTGTTTTTACTATATATTAAGACCACTTGTGCCCAGCAGATGCAAGTTGGGAGATTTTCCCTTATTTGGGTCCCAAATTGTCTTCCTGCTGACAACCTACTTTTTCAGAGTAGAATGGCTACTGAATCACACAGATGCTTTCTAGAGACTTGGCACTTGCATCCTAAAAATACTTTTGTCTTTTATTTGTTTTAATCATAGGACACTGGCTAGAGAGGGTTACCAAGAACATACATTTGTGCTTGAAAGTTGGTCTGCACAGTCAGAACTCTCCATTCCACCAGGAGTGGTCCCTGAGAGGTCTGACATGATCTGCCCAGGAATCTGCCTTCCTTCAGTTTCTCTCCAAGTGGGCCCTATAATTAAAACACTGCATCCTACATTCCCTGAATTCTGTATCATTGTTAGATTAAGCTTCTAGATTTTGGTTCCAAAAGCCAGTCATCATATCTATAATGTGGTTAAGGTTTTTTTTTTTTAAATGTCCTTTTCTATGTCTAGAGAAGTGGTATGATAAAATAGCAATTTTCTCAAATTTGTGTAATATGTGGTCCCTTATAAAGGGAAACATTTTTTTTACTCTCAAATGTTGACTTTTAAATTATTTTAATGTTAGTCGATGTATAAACATAAAACCAGGTACAAATCCCTTGTGTATACATCTTTTCTGCAATTATAAAGCCAAAATAAACTTAAATTTAAATAAAAACACAACTACAAAGCCAAGAAGATTTAAGTATAACAACATTAATGTAATGCAGTAATTTTTGGCCAAAATTAAAATCACTATTCCAAACATGAATACGACACTGAGGTGCAGATTTTGAGTTTGAATTTAATGCACATATACTACCATGTACAGAATGAGAAGTGTTTATTTCCACCTTTTTCTTTCTGACCCAAATATTTAATATAATTTGGCCCTTCCTTAATGTAAATGCATTACAAAGTTCCACTCTGTTCTTTTCTGATTGGCTTGGGACAATTAAGGTAGTGTTGGACTTGGTAACAAAACTAGCATAAACACAAAGCAAAATTCAAATGTCCTGAAAGTGCTATTTTTAAATAGTTCTCCAGAAGATCCAGAACACGTCTATTTAAAGATTATCATTAAAATGGCACACTGACATTAATAATTGTCTACTGAGTTCATGGATTCTGAAAGCCCATCTATGGGCCTCCTCTCAGGTCTATGAAACCCAGTTTAAGAAATGCTGGTATACTGAGAAAAGTGCGGGCTTTTGACTCCACACAGAATTCTAACCATATAAACTTAAGAAATTGCTTAATTTCTCTGAGCCCAGTTTTCTTATCTGTAAAACAGAAAGAATAATGCCTATTTTACCTACAATTAAATGAGATAATGTATGAAAAGTGTCTGGAATATAATAGGTACTAAATAATTATTAGTTTCCTTCCCTTTCCTCCCACAAGGTTTTGTTTCCAATTTTTTAAATTAAAATTACCCAAAAAAGTCACACAAAATTAAAGAATTTAATTCTTATGATTATAAAAGTAACAAATGCTCAGTATATTTTTTATAAAATAAAAAAATGAAAGTCCCTCTTCACCATCCCTTTAATCCTTCTCTACTCTCCAGAAGGTTCTGTATATTCTTCGAAAATTTCCTCTATGCATTTATAAATATGAACTCACATGTATCTATACAGATTTTTTAAACAGAAATAGGACCATGATCCACATATTATTTTACTTTCATTTTTTCACTTGATTAATCATTGATAACAGTATATTTGTTCAACACAAAGTCATTTCTTTAAAATCTGCATCGTTCATCTTATAGACAACACATAAACTTCTCAAACAATTGGGAATGTTAACATTTCACTGATTCATTCATTATGAATAAGGGTTCTATCAAGAGACAGAAACCAGACAATTAGAACAGGGACGGTTTAATATAACAAATTATTAACTATAACAAAAGATAGGCTAGAAATAGAGAAAGAGAATTCTTAAAAATGTAGGAGTAGCAGGTATTCCTACGGTTAAAATAGAGCACTCAAGGAACAGGTTTCACACCCCAACCCTGCCTAGGAGATCCAGACGTTGTTGGAGAATGCGCCGCCATGGTTCACTGAATGGCAGGAAAGTCCCCTGGTCTGTATTGGCAGAACACCCTCTAGTTTTCAGGGGGAAGTTCTTCACAGGATGTCTCACTAGAGGGAGGTACTCTGCTACAAACTGCCTCTAGGGGTGCTGCTAGCTGCCTTGCACTATAGAACCTGGAAGCCCACTGCTGGAGAAACTGTAGCACTGCAGGAGCTGGGCCTGCAGGAGCCTACAGAGAGCACACTCGAGCCAGAAAAGAAAGCTCTCTTTTTCCTGCAGTGTCTCTCCAGAGACTATAAACAAGTTTAACATTGTGCTAGTTGGCCAAGGGAAAAAAAATGAAATAGCCCATTTCAATTTAATACAACAGGCAATTAAGGGTGAGTTTGAAGCTGAGACAAGTGGCACATTCCACAAACACTTAATGGACACAAGGATACCTACTTCGGGTCAGGTATGTGCTGCAGATTGGCCTCTGGATGTCTTTTTTGTTTCCATTTATTGAGTGCTTATTATTTGCCACTCCTGTTCTAAGCACTTAAATGTATGAACTCATTCAATCTTTACAACAACCCTATGATACAGATGCTAATACCATCCTCATATTACAGATAAAGCAATTGAGACAGAGAATTAAGTAACTCACCCAAGGTCAGCTAGTCAATGGCAGAGCCTGGACTTAAACCTGGTAGTCTGTCTCCACATGCTTAAGTGCTGTGCTGTAAGGCCTCTTGGGAAGTCTCTATGGCACAAAGTTATCCAGACCCCTTCAACACTACCCCCTGACCACTCTAGTATCTATGCTGTGGGAAGTACTAGTAACCAGATGTCTTCATAGTAAGATAAAGAAAAACCCCCATCCACTCTCCATTCCCCTAAACATTATCCCAGGGTTCCAGAAAATATGTGGGAGGATTTTATTTGGGCATAGCATTTTCATAGATCATGGATTGGTGATTTCTTTCTCCTACTCAGTGTCAACAATGGGCACCTTTGTTTGTAGGCATCCACAGGCTGATGTGGCTACATTAAGGCATGAGTTCACCAGAATAGAGATGTGTTCTAAGCAAACATATTCTTTTTTTTTTTTTTTTTTTTTTTTTTGAGACAGAGTCTCATTTTGCTGTCCAGGCTAGAGTGAGTGCCATGGCGTCAGCCTAGCTCACAGCAATCTCGAACTCCTGAGCTCAAGCAATCCTGCTGCCTCAGCCTCCCGAGTAGCAGGGACTACAGGCATGCACCACCATGCCTGGGTAATATTTTGTATATATATTCTTAGTTGGTCAATTAATTTCTTTCTATTTTTGGTAGAGACGGGGTCTCGCTCAGGCTGGTTTTGAACTCTTGATCTCAAGTGATCCACCTGCCTCAGCCTCCCAGAGTGCTAGGATTATAGGCATGAGCCTCCATGCCCGGCCTAAGCAAACATATTCTTAACATTATGTTTAAGTATTGCCCTTCTTAAATTGCATTGTCTTTTTTTAATTTAAAAATTTTAATAATTAAGGGTATATAATAGTTGTATGTATTTATAGGGTATATGTGATGTTTTAATATAGGCATACAATGTGTATCAATCAAGTCAGGGTTAATTGGAGTATCCATTACCTCGAGCACTTATTATCATTTCTTTGTGTTAGGAACATTCCAGTTCCACTCTTTTAGTTACTTTAAAGTATACGCTAACTTATAATTGATTATTGTTGATTAGTCACTTTTTTGTGATTCATATTCTTGAGACACTGCCAGCAGCTAAGTGAATCTTTCACGTCATTTTTATCTTTATCCTGCAAATCCTTTCTCCAATGGCATGTACCTTTCTTTACTCTGTTTCTATTTTGCTGTGTTCTATATACAGTACCATTTCTAATAAGCTCCTACATGATGCCATTGCTGCAGCCCTGGGAACCACACTTTGAATAGCAAGATCATGTACAATACAGTCAAGTAAGAGAGGAAGCTGATTCACCTCTCTACAATAGTAGGATCCTTTCCTTAAAACCCAGAATCTAATTCATATATCATAAATTTGACGTGTAGTACTTCAATGTTGCACATCTTGAGCACTAGGAAATCTTTAGAGCCCTCTAGTGGCCAAAATTGGATCACAAACAACCAAAACAAGGATTCACATTCCTGGCAAATCATCCATTCAACTTAATACTGGGAAAAATAATGACAACAATCCGAAACCAACAGAATCAACAGAAATAATACAATAAACAATAAGTCAAATAGTAATGCTTTTAATCAGATACTAATAACATCTTGAAAATGTTACATATAATGGACAAATGATTTATCATATTGAGTTGACCCCTAATTACTTGAATGTGGAGGGATGTTGCTTCTGAAACCACTGTGTAATTTTAGGTAATTTGGGACAGAAGACTTTGACCAAAAATTGAGAATCTCATTCCTAAAAAAAAAAGACCAGTAAAAATATTTTTTTTTCCAGGATCTTATGGGGATACAAACATTTTGTTTACATGTAATGCTTTTGCCCCGCCAAAGCCAGAGTTACAAGCGTGTCCCTCCCCTATACAGTGCATTCAGCTTCTATTAGTTGTGGGTTTAACTTCCTCCCACACCCCCACTTGACCAGCACCCAATGGGTATTACTACCATGTGAACACTTTAGTGTTGGTCAGTTAGTACCAATTTGACGGCGAGTACATGTGGTGTATGTTTTTCCATCCTTGTGATACCTCACTTCAAAGGATGGGCTCAATCTCTATCCAGAATACTATAAGAGGTGCTAGATCATCATTGTTATTTTTTTATTATTATTTGAGACAGAGTCTCGCTTTGTTGCTCAGGCTAGAGTGAGTGCTGTGGCGACAGCATAGCTCACAGCAACCTCAAACTCCTGGGCGCAAGCAATCCTGCTGCCTCAGCCTCCCGGGTAGCTGGGACTACAGGCATGCGCCACCATGCCCGGCTAATGTTTTCTATATATATTAGTTGGCCAATTAATTTATATTTATAGTAGAGAGGGGTCTCGCTCTTGCTCAGGCTGGTTTCAAACTCCTGACCTTGAGCAATCATTCTGCCTTGGCCTCCCAGAGAGCTAGGATTACAGGCATGAGCCACCATGCCTGGCCCAAATGCATATTTTGAAGTTACTAACATGGGTAGTAATAGTTTAAAACATTAGAAGATGTGGAAAGAGCAGTAGGCTAGGGATAGAACATTGAGAATGCTAACTACTGAGGATAGAGCAAAGAAAGACACATTCAAGAGGCAGAGAGAGTAATTTCAAAGAATTAGCATTAGGAGAGACTAGGAAACCAGGGATATCAAAATTTTCAAAGAAGGAATGGTTAACAGTGTCAAATGCAGCAGGGAGGTCAAGTGAGACGTTAGAAAAATGTCTGCTAATTGTAGGCACCTGGAGGGCAGGTTCTATGACTTACTAATTTTTGTATATTTTGATACAAGGTAGGCACCCAATAAATGCTTCTATAATTTTACTGATATGGCAATCATTTTCTTTAGTAAAATAATACATTTCCTCAAACAATTCAAAATCAAAAACATTTGTATGAGATATTGTCATAAGAATCATCCCAAGAAGAAACATATCTCCTTGTGTTGGATATTTGTACACATTTTCCCAAGGGAGCTCCTCCTTGACCTAACCCATCCTAAATTTTCAGTAGAAAAATATTAATATAGAAAATGTAGAAAACTTATCTTTCCAAGCAAGATAAAAGGCAATGAAAAAGGATTAAAACAAAATAAAAAAGATGCAAAAATAAGTGTAACAAATTAACGAAAAGAAGGTTAATGTAGCCATGTTAATAAGAAAAATATGACATAAGGAAAAAGCTATTATAGAGGAATTTTACTGAAAGATAAAAGAAAGATCACTTCACCAAAAAGCTATACTCAGGGCCACGCGTTGGGTGAAGCAAGTGAGGTGAACGAGTTGTACAAATGCAGTGTCAGATTGTTTTTATTTAAAATCGTAGTACTTTATTATTCATAGTGTGAACTAAAATAAAATTTTAAGGCTTTTTAGTCATCCGTTTTTGCATTCAAATCTTCTCTTAATTACAGAGATTTTTTTAAGGCACTCATTTAAATTCTGCCCCCGAGATTCATACTTCACTATAATCCTGGCTATGGACCTGTGGGCATCTGAAAACATAACTCTAAGTGATATGTTGTCTCAGGAAAAAACCTGACATAGTCCCAATAATAGTGGGAGATTTTAACATACCCGCATCAAAAACTGTTAGATCAAAAAACAAACACCAACTCCCCCCCCCAAAAAAAAACCGACTGAGATCTAGGAACAGATGCACAACACAATTTTTCCCTGCCAACTCCGTGAGGGGCAGCCGCGGTAGGCCAGGCCTGGTCCAGGGCGATCCCAGCCGGTCACCCTCGCCCCGGAAGCCCGGCCCCTGGATCCCGTGGGCGAATGCCTGCGGGCGCTGTGGGAGTGGGGGCAGCCCGGCCGTCACACGCTGGTCCTGGGACCCCACCCTACGATCCGTGGAGACCTTGTAATACTTGTGTCGCTCCTTCGCTCGGGGCCTCTGCTGGGCCACATGAACAGTCCACCGGCTGAGAAAAAAATCGCCCCACCTCGCCAGCGGCGCCAAGCAGGTTGGCCCGCGCGAAAGACAGGAAAGGCGGCGGAATGTCGCCCACCTAAACGCCGAGCGCCCCCCGTTCGTTGTTGCTGCAGCTCTGCGCTCTTCTTCCTTGTTCTCAGCCTTCGGCTTCGGTTCGCCACTCTCAGCCTTTCCCACTCTCAGCCTTTCTCGCCCCACGGCCGCCACGACCACGGGTAGCGCGACAGCCGTAAAGCGCCACGACGTCGTGCTTTTCTCCTTTTCTGTTTGTTTCCTCTAGTTTTCCTTTTACGGGTTTTCGTCTTGAACACACTTTTTGTCTGTTGTGTGTGTTTTGAATACGTGCTTTTAAGGATAAAGTTAACTGTATCCCACACATTATAATTAGTACCACTGTTTTCCAAAGTAAATATTTTGTGATTTCCTCTTTAACTCATGAGTTGAATGTATTTTTTGGTTTCTAAGCAAATTATATTTGTACGTTTACAAACATATTTACTTAGTGCTTAGATCGAAACGTTTAAACTGTTACTTTCCACAGGAACCCCCTCTTCAAATGATCACTATATAAGAATTAAGATCACTATAGATCACTATATAAATAAGATCGCTATATAAGAATTAAAACAAAAGTCATAACTGCAGATACAGTAAGATAATGCTATGAAACTTTGTGACAGAATAGAAATTGTGGAGAAAATGAACAACTTCTTAGAAAACGAATATATCACATCGAGATTGTAGTGAGTCATGATGGTGCCACTGCACCCCAGCCTGGGTGACAGAGGGAGACTCTGTCTCTAGAAAACAAAAAAGATAAGCCATACCAAAATAATAATAATCATAATCATAAGATGAAAGAAAATGCATATATCAAAATTGACTCAATTTTTATATTTAAATTTAATATTTATATTTAAATTAAATTTAAAAATCTAAGAAATTAAATCCACTTAAACATCTTTCCCTCAGACACCAGGCCGAGATAGTTTTAAAGGTTTACCAAAAATTGGAGGAACAGAAAATCCTTATCTTCTACAAACTCTTTCAAAGATCAGAAGGAGAAAGCTACTCAATGCATTGTTGAGATTAATATAACCTTAATACCCAAAACATGCAAGGGTATAAAGGTATAGGTTATGAACAGAGATTCAAAAATCTAAATAGCAAATCAAATAAAAGGTCATATGAAAATTAATATATTATGACAAAGTATAGTTTATCCTAGGAGGTCAAGGAAGAATGTAGATTAATCCATCATAGTAATTTAAAAATTATGTATTGATCTTACAATAGGTTAGGCATTGTTCTAGGCATTTAGCAAAGTACTAATAACAGACTTTAAAACAAAAGTATTTATTTCTTAATCAGGAATTGAGAAGGAAGAGATAAAAATGTTTATTTACCTAGAAAATCAAAGAGTATCTGCTACAAACTATCAATCAAGGTTGTTGGATAAAAGATCAACATAAAATAATCAATAAGCATTCTTATACATTAAAATTAACTAATTAAAAAAGTATTTTTTAAAAAGTCCATCCACAATGCAACAAGACCTGTAAGATACCTAAAAGTAGATCTAAGATATACGTTATTTCATCATTTTCTTCATAAAGATCTTGAAGGACAAAAAAAATCTGAGTAGCATGAGAGATAATTCCATACTTATGGATGGGAAAACAATATTTTTCAGATGCTAGTTATAAATGTATTGCAATTAAAATCACAATTTCAAAAACTTTTGCAGAACTAAACAAGCTGACACTAAAATTTATATGAAGGGTAAAAGGCCAAGAACAGCCAAGACAATTTTGAAGAATAATTTTGAGGACTTACTGTATCTTGTATCAAGATTTATTAAAAAGTATCTTAATTGAGACAGTATGGAATTGATCAACAAATAAAGCATGGAACAGAAGAGAAAGCCTGGAACAGAACCATGTATATGTGTAAACTTGGAGATTTAGAGTGTCTACACATCAGGGTGTAGACACCCTGAGACAGGGTGGTTCTGTTAGGGAAAGAACAATCTCGCCAGGAAAAGTCCCTTTTGTACTAATACAGAGAAGAGAAATCAACATATTACTAAGTAAGCATTAACAGATATATAAGCATGAGTTCTTATAAATAAATAAGGAAAGAAACTGGCAAAAGAGGATTTGGCAATTCAAAGAGCAAATTTGAATGCTCAATAGCTCACCAATAGGGAGACACAAATTAAGCCACATTGAATTTCCATTTCAAACCCATCAGACTGGCAAAATTTTAAAGTGACATTATAAAATGTTGAGGATGTGCAGAAATGGAACTCTCATCCACTGCAGGTATGAGTGTAAATGGATATAATCATTTTGCAGAGCAATTTGCCAGTATCAAATACAGTTGAAGATAAATACATCCTAAAACCTAACAGTTCCACCTATGAGTCTATTTTCCTCAAGCAGTAGTAGTTCTCTAAGTGTGTTCCAGGACTAGCATTATCAGCATCACCTAGGAGGTTATTAGGTATGCATATGTTCAAGCCTCACCCAGACATACTGAATCAAAAACCTAAGGTTGAGGAGGGGTTTGATTCTGATGCACCTCAAAGTTTGAGAACTCCTGCCCTAGAGAAATTCTCACACAAGCCCCAAGGAGACATGTAGAAGAGCAAATATAGTCAGAGGTTTAAAAAAGTGCCAGAATGTCTGCATTCAAATCCCAGCCCCACCATTTCTTGGTCCTTTGATCTCAGGAAAGTTATGTAAGTTTTCTGTACATTAGTTATTCATCTGTTAAATGAAGATTAATATAGTTCTTTCTGCATGTGGTTGTGGTGAGGATTAATTAATTCACATATGGCAGTTACACTTGTGCTTGGCACAAGTAAGCACTCAATAAATATTGTCTCATTATCATTAGGATGTTCATTGCAGCCTTACTTGTAACAGGAGAGTATTGGAAACAGATTATTTAAAAATAAGACTGAGGCCTGCCCGGGCGCCGGCTTGCGGGCTCTCTCGCTTACGGTCTTGCGGGACGCCCGGGGCGATGGGTTGGGGAAATGGACGCCTGGAGAACGGAAATCTAATTATCAATATTGACTCCAGAAGAGAGAACCTAACAGACCAATAACAATGGAAGAAATAGGGAAAGTTATCAAAAAGCTGTCATCCAGCAAAACGCCAAGCCCAGATGGCATTACAGGTTAAAAAAAATTCTTCATGAAGAATAAAAATCTTGAGCAACATGATGGATTCAGAAGCTCATGAAAAGAGGCCACCAATTCTAAAATCTTCAAAATAAGATGTATCACCTCACATTACAAATGTTGGTGAAATGAAGCATTACTTCTGTGGCTGCTGTGCAGCTTTCAACAATGTAGCAATCACATTTCCTGTTCAGAAGGTCCTTTTTCGGCAACAGCTATATGGCATCAAAACCCGGGATGCGATACTTCAGTTGAGGAAGGATAGATTTCAAAACTTATATCGCGGAATGCTTCCCCCGTTAATGCAAAAGACAACCACACTGGCACTTATGTTTGGTCTGTATGAGGATTTGTCCTGCCTTCTCCGCAAGCATGTCAGTGCTCTGGAGTTTGCAACCCGCAGCGTGGCAGCAGTACTGGCAGGGACAACAGAAACAATGTTCACTCCATTAGAAAGAGTTCAGACATTGCTTCAAGACCACAAGCATCATGACAAATTTACAAACACTTACCAGGCTTTCAAGGCCCTAAAATGCCACGGAATTAGAGAGTATTATCGAGGCTTGGTGCCCATTCTTTTTCCCAATGGACTCAGCAATGTCTTTTTTTTTTTTTTGGCCTTCGAGGTCCCATTAAGGAGGATCTGCCTACTGCAACGTCTCACAGTGCTAATTTGGTCAACGATTTTATCTGTGGAGGTCTTTGGGGTGCCATGTTGGGATTCTTGTTTTTTCCAGTTAATGTTGTAAAAACTCACATACAGTCTCAGATTGGTGGGGAATTTCAGTCTTTCCCCAAGGTTTTCAAAAAAATCTGGCCAGAACAGGACAGGAAAGTGACAAATCTTTTCAGGGGTGCCCATCTGAATTACCATCAGTTCCTCATCTCTTGGGGCATAATCAATGCGACTTATGAGTTCTTGTTAAAGATTATATGAAAAAAATCATCAGTTAAGTGCCATTTATCAACTGAATGCCTAAGAAGAATGCAGTTTGGCCTCTTTCCTAATTGGCCAACTACAAGTTAGTGTCTTAAGCCCAGGCCACAGTGAGTTATGTATGGGCAAAGCTGTTTTCCTTAAGCATCAACAAAAACAGAATAAAAGGTTTCAGTGGGAAAGTTTAAAAAAAAAAAAAGATTGAAAGCAAACATGAAAAAGCATTAAAATTAGTAAAAATTGAGTGATGGATATATCCAGGTGTTTTTATTATTCTTGGTACTTTTCCCTGTGTTTAAATATTTACCGAGCAAAGAAGAGTAGTAAAGTCATCATTTACCTATTCACATATCCATTTCCACAGAAAAGTCTTAGTTTAGGTGAATTAACATATGTTGATTTTATTTTTTTTAATTTTTTTTTACTAGGATCTCAAGCTTGAACATATGTTGATTTTAAAAGTTTCCATAGAAAGAGGTTACTGAACTTGTGTTACTGATATAAAATATAAGGTTATCTAGTCCCAAAATACTTTTTATGTTGTCCTTCTCCAGCTTCCACTTATAAATTCTATAATCCAACCAAATTTGCATAAATCTGTCTTTTTTCATGTTTGTATCTTTACGTTACATCCACTATTTCCTCTACGTTTACTGTCCTATTCAAATTCTATTCATTTTTCAAGTCTTCAGCTCAAATGCCACCTCTTTGATAAAGAAGTACCTGAGTCTCTGTTATAATTTATTTCTTCTACCTCTCAGTGTTCCGAACACTAATTCTATTTATCACATAGCCCATGACACATTCTCCCTTATGTTAGAAATACTTTCCCCCTACTTGATTTTACTATTCAGAGGCAAGTCTTCCTTTTTAATGGAGCAAAGGTTGATACAATCTGAAAAATGTCAGAGCAAACCAATTCAAATGTGATTCAAATCCTGATTTCAAATCACTGAAAACACACATCAGATGCTACCCATGGAACCCCTATGGTCTCAGCTTCACTAATAGAAATTACAATCTTAGTCCCCATCTTCTTGCCTGGCAGTAATTACAAAGTTTTCCTAGGATTCTCCAATACAAATGTCCTTGATAATTCTCAAATTGTGAGTCCTAGAGAAGGGTCCTTTCTCTCTAAGAGGCTGGGGGAAGGTGGTCCGATAGGGTAGGGAGACTGGTTACTCTCTCATAACTGGAGCCCCTGACTGTAGCTTTATGGTGCCTTGGCTGGGCAGCTGCTCTGGGTCCACTCCATACCCACTGGTGGTCGCCCATTTCCTCCAGAGGACTGACGTTCCTGCGTGCTTCTTAGGCCAGCAGGGGAATGCATCTGCTGATCTCGTCACTTTTCAAAGGCAATTCCTAGGTGGATCTGTTGGGCCATGTCCTTCCCAATGCAAATGGGTTACCTCTAGCGGGGTTAGGGAAGGAGTTGGCGGTAGATCAGGTAAAGCTTTGCAGTACACTTCAGATTCTTGCTCCTTCATACCTCTGGACTCGGCCACTTTCTCAAGGCCACTCTGCAAGACTTCTCTCTTATTTGCAATAATTTTCACATATTTCCCTCTGGGAGAACCCCTACTCCCTCAGACAGGTCTGTGTTTGCGTGTGAACTCCAATTCTGGAACAAAGCAGGTTATTTCCCAGGATATTCCTGGCCTTGTGCAGTGGTAGCACCAGGGTGGTCTTTGCTGGTGGGCTTTAGCCTCTACAACCAAGTAAAAGTGTCATCTGAATAAAAACTATGAAAATTCTGAGGAAATGTCACATAATCCTCTTTTTCAGCCTAATTGACACCATGAAATCTCACCTCTATAAAAATTCTGGAGTCACAATTGAAATCAAGGGGAGTGCCTGATCATTCTTTCAAACTAGAAATATTCTAACAGGAGGTGGCAGGAGAGAACCTCTAGGGGGTGATGTTATCTTCCAAACTATTCCATTTACATTCTTCATTGTCTAACTCCCTGTGCTCTCAGCTCAGAACCTCCTGCACCATTGGTGATAAGAATTTTGCCAGGTTAAACATATTTTGGTAGACATTTAGATGGTCTGTAATGTTTTGCTATATAGTCAACAGCTGTGTACCTATTCTTGTGACTTGTGTGAGTCTTTTTGAAGGTCAGAATTCCAGAAGTACAATTACAGTGGGCCAGTGGATACCAGGTTCGATGGGTTTGACCTCAGATTCTGTGAGCTACACAATCCATACAAGCATTCTGTTCTCTTCTACCTCAGTGCTCTATGTAGTTCCTCCTGCTTGGTATGTTCCAGTCTCCTTCTCAATTAGGTGAGTTCTGACTCCTTTAAAATTGAGTGCAAACTTCCTGTCCTCTGGTGCTTACCCTTCTTCCTTAAGTGGAATTAATTTCTATATTTTTCATGTTTCTGAGTTGGATTCCCATAGCACTGTATCATTCCAAGAAATCTTGGCGATTTAAAAAATTACAAGTATTGCATAGTAATTGACAATTTTCTCCCTCTAGATGTATCACTGCTTATAAATTTGGGCATATATATTTCCATATCTTTTCCTCCATGTATGTATGTATAGACTTCCCTCCTAGTACTGCTTTTGCTGCATGCCGTAAGTTTTGGTATGTTGTATTTTTGTTTTCATTTGTCTTGAGGTATGTTGTAATTTCCCTTTTGATTTCTTTTTTGACCCAATGGTTATTTAAGAGTGTGTTGTTTAATTTTCATGCACTTGTGGGTTTTCCCATTTTCCTTTTGTTAGTAATTTCTAGTTTCATTCCATTGTGTTCATAGAAGATACTTGGAATTACTTCAGTCTTCTTGAATTTGTTAAGACTTGTTTTGTGACCTAATATATGATCTATCCTGGAAAATGTTCCATGTGCATTCGGAAAGAATGTGTATTCTGCTGCTGTTGGGTGAAATGTTCTGCATGTCTGTAAGGTCCATTTGCTCTAGAATGTTGTTCGAGTCTGTTGTGTCCTTATTAATTTTCTGTCTGGATAATCTTTCACATTACTGAAAGTGAAGTATTTGAGGAGACTAACGAGACTGCTGTCTAGAAGACAGCACTTGTATCACTGTCTATTTCTCCCTTTAGGTCTGTTAAATGTTTGCTTTAGATATTGAGGTACTCTGATGTTGGGTGCATATATATGTAATTATTATATCTTCTTGTAGAATTGACTCTTTTATCAGCATTTAATGACCTTCTTTGTCTCTTGTGACAGCTTTTGTCTTATTTTGGTAGACATTTAGATGTCTCTAATGTTTTGCTATAGTGAACAACTGTGTACCTGTCCTTATGACTCACATGAGTCTTTTCGAAGGTCAGAATTCCAGAAGTACAATTATGAGGGGCCAATAGAGTTGTATTCTGAGCATTTAGTTCCAAATTTGTCTCCTCTACTATAGCCCCTTAAGGACAGGGATATATTGTTTTATTTTTTGTATCCCCCAGTGACCAGCATTGTAACTGAAACATTTTAACTGCTCAATAAATATTTGTTGAATAATTGAATGAATAAGTGAATAAATGAATGATAATAAAAACTTTTGATGCCCAAAGATCTGGTGAGTCAATAGATAGTTTCAATTTCATATTCAGCTCCTTTTCTATTACAAAGCTGTGAGTAGGCCTGATGTTTCCATGTAGTCAAGGCATGGATACAGAGATCTTCTCCTAGCCCAAAGGCAGGTACTTCTACTGTGGAGGGGCTAACAATTTCTTTTAACCCTTGATTTAAGGGCTAACTTCTGCCTGTTACTATGAGGCTGCCACTTGCAGCCACACTTAGCTGTAATTTCTTTTTTTTTTTAATTCAGCACCCACTTGGTGGAATGGGAAGCATAGTAGAACACTATGTGCTCGTGGCATGTAGGAATTTGCATGTACGTGTTTTCATATGGAGATTGGATTTTCTTTTATATTTGTTTTGCCATTATTTCCTCAACATAAACTAATCCTTAACTTGACCTTCTGTCTCAGTCACTCTCCACTTTAATCCATCTTGCTTATTACTGCAAGATGAATTTTTCTAAAACCCTTCTCCTATCTCAAATCTTTAGTGGTCCCTATTTCATAAAAGCTAAGCCTCCTTAGAATAACATTCAAAGCTTCAGTGGTGTAATCTCAGTCTATCTTTTGAACCATGTCTCCCATTACCACCCAAAGTGTCCTTTATTTTTCTATATGCACTAAATGTGTCAGGCACTTCCCCGAGTCTGGACAAGTGTTCTCCATTTTTCTCCACCCATCCAAATTCTTCTTGATCCAGCCAAGTCCTTTCTGTGGGGAAACTTTCAAACCTGCTTCAGGGACCCATGTGATTGCTTTCTTTCAAACTGCAAGGAACATTCTGTTGGCCTCACTCCTTTCATCTTTGATCAGTGCAACCCAACTAGCATCACTGTCTTCAGCTTTTTTTTTTTTAAATCTCTTTCACTTGTTTTGTGTCTTTGCCTAAATTTACATTTTATCTCTAACAGACACAGTTTTAGTTCCAAAAGCTCATGTCCTGCTCCAGGTCTGCATTCCCAAAGCCCTCAGTAAGTGTCTGCCCCTTGCTGGAATGGATTAACATTCTGTTTCGCCAAAATCTTTAAAATGAGAACCATGCCAGTTTTGTATAAACTGTAAGATTTATAATAACATTTCCTTTCTTTTCTTCTTTTAGCCATACTTCCCATTGCCTCCAGCTGTTGCACTGAGGTTTCACATTATATTTCCAGAGGGCTGCTGGAAAGAGTGAATTCATGTCGCATCCAGAGAGCTGATGGCGACTGTGACTTGGCTGCTGTCATGTGAGTGCTCTTCAGCAGGGAGGTCTAAAGCTACACAGATATTATTTCCCTGGCCAAAGAACAATAGGTTGGAAAGGCTTTACTTGATACACAACATACAAATAATCATCCACACAAGGAAGGGGAGAGTAACTATCCTGTCCTTTGGGCTCCAGGCTCCCTGGAGAAAATATACAATCTCTCTGTGCAGGGATGTCCTCCTGGACCCCACACCAGCCGTCTAGCTCCCCCCACCGCTGTGCTGTGGTTAGGGCTGCATGCCTTCTGCCACCAGAAAGCATTCACGACTTTCCTAAGCAAAACCAGGGAGATTCGGAGTGAAAAAAAATAAAACCCAAAACTGAGGGTGCCTCATATTTCATGGCTTAAACAGTAACTTTTTCCAGGCAAGTCTATGGGTCGATGTCATTTCTACTGTCTGAATTCATCAGGAGTGTTTTACAAAGTTCAAAAACAAGTGTGGAAGTGTTCTCTATGTGTCACAAGTGTTATCTGCAATGGAATCACAAATTGCTTTCTCTGCTTTTGATTCTGGGGTGTTGGCTCATGGTGGACCCTCCCATCTACACCCTAGCCTGGCTCCGTTATTTTATTTATTTATTTATTTTTGAGACAGAGTCTCACTTTATTGCCCAGGCTAGAGTGAGTGCCGTGGCGTCAGCCTAGCTCACAGCAACCTCAAACTCCTGGGCTCAAGCAATCCTGCTGCCTCAGCCTCCCAAGTAGCTGGGACTACAGGCATGTGCCACCATGCCCGGCTAATTTTTTTTTCTATATATATTAGTAGGCCAATTAATTTCTTTCTATTTATAGTAGAGATGGGGTCTCGCTCTTGCTCAGGCTGGTCTCGAACTCCTGAGCTCAAACGATCAGCCCACCTCGGCCTCCCAGAGAGCTAGGATTACAGGCTTGAGCCACCGAGCCCGGCCTGGCTCCGTTATTGAAAGCTTTATATTTATATGTATTTAACATCTCTGCAGAGGTTCCAACATCTGAACTGGATTTGGTATTTAGCAAATCTGGGTTCTGGCAACATTGCTGTGAGGAAGACATAAACTATCTCCCCATCACACACAGGAGAAATCTATGTCTGAGATTGCATAGTTCACCTGGCGTCATATAGCTAATGAAGGGCAGAAATGGTATGTGAACCCAGGTCTCTTGATTCAGAACACTATACATCTCCAAGGTCATTCAAAAGGGATGCTGGGACTAACCATAAAATGCTCTTTCAAAACTCCATTGCATTGGGGGTATCAAGGCAAGCTGGTTTGAACACCACTTATGGCTCGCTCCAGGTGATGCTAGCGAGCCATTTGGTGCACCTTTCTTTGGGCTATAAATGAGCACATCGCTTAGGCCTGAACTCCCGAGTCACTCATAAACCTCCTTATTCATTTCAATGACTTTGACACATATTTAGGGATCAACAATTATGTGCCAAGCACTGGTTTATGTGCTGGGGATGCAGCAGAGACAAAATGGGCTCTGCCTGCCTAGAAAACTCTATCCAGACCAGGCGTGGTGGCCCACGCCTGTAATCCTAGCACTCTGAGAGGCCGAGGTGTGCAGATCGTTTGAGCTCAGGAGTTCGAAAATAGAAAAAATTAGCCGGGCATGGTGGCACATGCCTGTAGTCCCAGCTACTTGGGAGGCTGAGGCAGGAGGATCACTTGAGCCCAGGAGTTTGAGGTTGCTGTGAGCTAGGCTGACGCCACGGCACTCTAGCCGGTGCAACAGAGTAAGACTCTTGTCTCAAAAATAAAATAAAAGTCACAATATCTTTTGTAACAAGAAATTCTTCCAGTTACCAGAAATTGTGGCTGCTACCCTAAGGTTCTCCAACACCAGTGTGAAAACTTCATATAGAAAAATGAAAATGAAAGCAAATTCTGAGCTATGGAATAGATCTATATTATAGTAAAATGTTAACAAATGCCTGGAGTATTTTAGTTAATTGTTTTGTTGAAAACAAAACCAGACTGTCCTTATTTTGAACAATTTTCACTTTGTATCTACAATGAGTTGCTTAATTCCTACTATGAATCAGGCCTTTTCAGCACATTTCTAGACTATTCCTCCCTCAAGGAGCATAACTCCAGTAGGTGAGATGAGACAAGTGTACTTGAATAAAAGGCAGAGTAAACTAAGTGCCTGAAGAGTGACCTCTCACCATGGAGTGACCCTCACCATGAAGACTCAAAGGGAAGAGAAGAGGGCATTTAGCTGAGAGGATCTAGAAAAACGTCATGGGAAATGATGTGTTTGAGATGGGCAGTGAGGAAGAGTTGGTTTTGTTGGGTGAAATTTGGGGTCAGAGAAGAGAGTTGTTTTCGCTTGGTTTTTATTATTGTTTCTCCCCTTCTTCCTCTTCATCCAATTCCTTCTCCTCTGCCTCCCCCACCTCCTTTTAATACGTTCTGCTGATGTCTGAGGACCCACAGGATGCAGAGTAAGTAAAGTCAAAATTGAAACTTGCCATGCTTAGCTTTAGGATTCAGTCCCTAAGGCTGGGCGTGGTGGCTCACGCCTGTAATCCTAGCACTCTGGGAGGCTGAGGTGGGCAGATTGCTCGAGGTCAGGAGTTCGAAACCAGCCTGACCAAGAGCGAGACCCCATCTCTACTATAAATAGAAAGAAATTAATTGGCGGCCGGGCGCGGTGGCTCAAGCCTGTAATCCTAGCTCTCTGGGAGGCCGAGGTGGGCGGATCCTTTGAGCTCAGGAGTTCGAGACCAGCCTGAGCAAGAGCGAGACCCCATCTCTACTATAAACAGAAAGAAATTAATTGGCCAACTAATATATATAGAAAAAATTAGCCGGGCATGGTGGCACATGCCTGTAGTCCCAGCTACTTGGGAGGCTGAGGCAGCAGGATTGCTTGAGCCCAGGAGTTTGAGGTTGCTGTGAGCTAGGCTGATGCCACGGCACTCACTC
>VSMD01101620.1:0-47403 GCA_008750895.1 Mirza zaza
CCTGCCCTGCTGCTGTCTGACAAGGTCAGCAGATGCCCGTGCAGTGAGACGAGAGAAAGCACTTAGGGAAATGAGAACTGGAAGGAGAGAAGCAAAATTGTCTCTATTTAAAGATGATAAGATTATATACCTGGCAACCCCAAAAGAATTAATGGGGAAACTACCATACCCAATACGAGAATTTAGTAAAGTAACAGGTGACAATAGAAACCAGAAGGTATAATACAAGAAGGTGTATTTAGAAGGACAAGAAACAAAGTATGATAAAGTTATGAGACTATGAGAACATGTTCTATAGTTGTATAAATTATAAGAACTGCCCAAAAACCTATATAAGGAAAATTTTGAAACACTCTTGAAAAACACAAAAGTAGACTACAACACATGGGAGGACAGATAGTGTTTTTGGATAGGAGGATTCAACATCATAAAGATATTAATCCTTCCAGAGTTAATTTATAAATTTAATGCAACCCCAATAAAAATGCCATGCCATGAGTATTTTTCTGCATGCAGAGAAATTGATCGTCAAGTTCGTGTGGAAGAACAAGCAAGAATTGCTGGGAAACGCCTGACAGAGAAAGCGTGAAGTGAGGCTGGGCCTACCCAGACGTGACAGCACGTGAGAAAGCCTCACGAGTCCCCCAGCGTGGCACTGGCACGGGGAAAGGCAGGCTGGCCGAGGGAACAGAATAGGAAATCTGGACATTTGTCTAAACACATGTGGGAATGTAGTATATGACAGAGGCATCACATCAAATCAATGAAGGAAAGATGGATTTTTAAATAACTTGTTTGAAGGCCATATGGAGAATGATAAAATTGTGTTCTTTTCTCATACCATACACCTGGATAAAGTCCAAATGACTCAGAGATTCAAATGTAAAAGATGAAAGTATATAAATACTAAAAGAAAACATGAGCCAATCACTCTAAAATCTAGGAGTGGGGAAATCTTTCCCAACAATGACTCAAAATGCAGAAGCAACACAGGAATGACAGATAAATTAAACAAATGGCAAAAATAAAAACACAAGCAAGGTAAAAAGAGAAATAACAAACTGGAGAGATGTTTGCAACTTATAAAACAGATAAAGGGGTACTCTCTATATATTATATATTCACGATAACTAAAGGGCTTCAAAAATAGAGACATAAAAGACCAACCACTCTAGAGGGAAAGTGGTCCAAAGATAAAGACAGTTCACAGAGGAAAAATGCAAATAGTCCTTAAATATTTGGAAAAATACTCAACGTAGCATTTAGTCTTAAATGTAAGTTAGAACTATCTCCGGAGTGGACTTCTCCTCTATGAGATTGCTAACCATCTAACTCTGTCAGCGTGTACTGTTGGCTGAGCTGTGGAGAGTCAGGCATTCTGTATATTGTGGGAGGGAATGCAAAATGCTTCAAGCCCTATGGAGGGAACTTGATGACATCTTCCAAAATAACGTGTGCATTTACACTTTGATCCAGCAATCACCCTTCCAGGACCTTACCCCAAAGATACATATTTTTGAAAGCAAAAATATGAGCCATGCATTACAGTACCTTTAATAACAGCAAAAGACTGGAAACAACCTGCATTGCACCATGGTGGATCCACATGATAGAATATTATGCAGTCTAGAAACATCTTTATATGCTGTTACTATACAATGATCTTCAATAATGAAGAAAAGTGTGACTAATACCCTCACTATTTATCTAAAAAGAGGAAATACAAATATATTTTCATAATTATTTACACATACATACACATAAATATGCATGTATACTTGTATGCGCACATATACACACATATTTTTTAATGAAACAATAAACCAAAAATAAGGTTACCTATAGGAAGAGTGAAGGAACAAGAAGATATATACAGAGACAGACTCCTCTGAATATGTCTTATTTTTAATATTGACTTTGAACCCATGTAAATGCCTTATCTAATTATAAATTAAATTAAATTTTTTAAATTTTCTAAATTAAATTTTTAAAGCAACCTCTAAAAAAGTGAAAGCAAATGAAACAAATAAGCCTGGCTATTTATCAAATTTCTGAAATAACCATACCTATGGGAATTCTTTAGGGAGCTTGAGAACTATAAATATTAATTAAGTAAAACCTTAGACTGTGCTCAGCACTCACATTGCTAGAAATAATACTGGCATTGTTATTCTGAACAGATAGAGCAAATGGGACTAGGTTAATGTCATTAGGAACCAAGATTTTCAGCAAAAGAGAATAGAGATGCAAATTTCAAGAATCAAAGAAATTTGGATATAATTCTGAATTTGAATTGGAAATATCAATTTGAACTCATG
Organism: Mirza zaza; assembly: GCA_008750895.1. NCBI lineage: Eukaryota > Metazoa > Chordata > Mammalia > Primates > Cheirogaleidae > Mirza > Mirza zaza. The sequence goes on from VSMD01101620.1 coordinate 2,319, forward strand.
ATGTATTTTCTCTAAAAGAAATAAAAAGGTCATCCTAGCTCTCTCCACTGAAAGGACCAGCCGCAGCGAATGTGCCAGCCCTGGACTGTGGACTCTCCATGCGCGTTCTCGTCCAAATGAGCCCGTGCTCCTTGGAGAAATGTCTGATTCCATCACAGCGGTGAAACATGCACAGAATGAGCCTGAAACGTCTTGTCATCCCAGGAAGCTAGAAGCTACCAAAGACTAATGAGACTGTGCCAAAGGGATCACCCTAGGGCCAACTTAAAGAGCCTCTCACTGGCCAAAGGTGGGACGATCAGAGCAGCAAAAGTTGCAATAACTGAGATTGGTTAAAACACATGAAATATGTTTTAAAAAACCTTTGGGTGCATAATGGTACTGGGAAAAAAACTTCATTGGTCATTTTGGAAGATGTTAAGAAAATAATGCATTATTCTAAAAACTGGTAAAGAAACAAAAATAATCAGTGGTACAAATTGTACCTCAGGATAACCAAACATTGATGAGGAGAGGTTTTTATTTATGCAAGTATTTCAAGTGAAAATAAAATAAAGAAGAAATAAAGGAATAAACCTATTTTGCAACCTCTGATCAATCAGATAGTGTGTGACTTGCTGAAGGACACATGTCTATGAAAATGCAACACTGACCCTGGGCAGGACCCGGGGCTGACTGGCAGCCTCAAGAAACCCGGGGCTGGGAGAGCCTGCCGGCTGAAACCACAGCACCGCAGTAGCCAAATCCAGACACGTGAAAGTCCACAGACAAATGACATAATTTGCTCAGGAAGTCAGCTGCTGGGAAAAGGGAGAGGGAGAGTGGGGAGAGAGAGGAAATCAGGTTAGAAAGATCAAAGATGACTGCTAACAGTTAGGGAATTCTTTTGGGGGTGGTGAAAATGTTTTGCAATTCACAGTGGTGATGGTTGTACAACTCTGTGACGATACTAAAAACCATTGTATTTTACACTTTAAGTGAGTGAGTTGTATGGTGTGTGAATGATATATCAATAAAGACACACATAGAGAGAGAGACAGACAAAAAAGTTATTAATAGCAACCAGTTGCAAAGCATGGACTTTAGTCAGACTCTGATTCAACCAAACCAAAAAAATTTATAAGGCAATTGGATTCTCTGATGATGTTAAGGAATGGAGGGGGGTTAAAGGTGTGATAATGGCTTGAGGTGTTTTTTAAAAAATTCCTTATATTTTAATGACACAAATTAAAATTTCAAAATTTACCCATGAAATATCTGGGATTTGCTTCAAAGCAATCTAGCTGAGGGGCTGGGGTGGGCCGCAGACAAGTCAGGCCTGGCGGTGGGCGGGCAGCTGTCCAGCTAGGCTGTGGTGGGGTGCCGGTGAGCCTCTCCCGGCTTCTGAGCAGACAGGTGGGTCAGGAGCTCTTTAGTGAAGCCCAGGAGGGCAGGCCCCAGCCCATGGCCTGACTCGCGGTCCCGTGGCGGGCCCTGGTGTCCGCGGTGCGCGGCCCCCGGTCCTGGCGCTGAGCGGCCCGTCGCAGCGTGGGGCGGAGGCCCGTCTGAGCCTCCGACACTCTCCTCGGGGACTTTGCAGGCCTCAGCCTGGACTTTAATCCAGTTCCTGCCCGTCCGCGGTGCCACTTGTGCCCCCACCCCGAGGGCTGCGACAGCCTCGCTCTGAGCCGGAGGAGGTGCGGCCTTTCCCTGGGCGGGGCTCGGGCCGCCCACTCGTCTGCCCGCCCAGCCCACAGACCCAGGCACTGGGAGAAGTTAGGTCATGGCCTCCAATAAACTGGGCCAGGAACACAATGGTGCCAAAGTTAGAAGAGATGACACCCCACCCTGGGGCCGTCACCGTGGCTTGCAGCTTTGAGACTGGGGCAGGCCAGTGGCATTGCAGGGGCTGGTGGATCTGTCTCATCAGCAGGGTTCGCAGCCCCAGGGCGGCTCCCAGGCGGACGCAGGCAGTGCCTCTCATTTCAGTGCCCAGGGAGCTGTGCGGGAAGGAAAACTGTGAGGGGCCATGTACGTGCTGGTCAGACGTTCCAATCCTTGGTCCCAGATGGACTCTCCTTCCTGAGTTCCTTCTGTCTTCCAGACCCGACCCCAGGGGCACAAGTTAGGAGCCAGATCTGACAAAGCAGAGGCTGGCCTGGGGCGTCCACTCAGCCAGGGCGGTGCTGCCGGACGCCGGCACCCGACACGGCATGCTCTGCAGCCAGCAGATGGTGTGACCCCCAGGACTCAGCCCTCCAGGAAAGCTTCACCCGAGCCAGGGTGGGCGCCAGCGGGGAGAGGCCCAGAAACCCCTGCAGGCCTCCCCACGTGCCTGTGCCTGCTGCGCTGCGTCCACGTGGCGACCACTCCCGCTTTGTCTGTCCCGCAGTGAGACGGAGCGTGCGGTGGACATGGCCTTCCTGGGCACCCGGGCTGGCCTCCTGAGAAGCAGCCTGTTTGTGGGCTCCGAGAAGCTCTCCGACAGGTGAGTCCTGCTGGCCACCTTGGGAGGGAGCCCTGCGGGGTGGAGAGGACAGCCCTTAGGCGGGTTCAAGAGGCAGTGGGCAGACTGCGACATGGTCTCCAGCTCGGTCAGACCCTGGGAGCCCAGTGGGGGCAGAGGGTGGGATTTGCAGCTGGGAGAGTGAGAAAGGTCGCCCTTCCACCAGGCTCACACACAGTCCTGGAGGCGTCCCCAGGAGAGGATGGTGCGTGGGCGGTCAGGGAGGAGAGAGGCTTTGAAGTTGGGGTCAGTCAGAGATTCCACTTAGGGGAGCCTCTAAGAGGGGAACCCTGAATTGCTTTCCTCTCTGGGACTCGTCTCTCTGTGACAGGCTAAGTCTTCTGGCCGTGCCCCCTTCTCTGCAGACGCTTCTCTGCCCCTGGGGGGCAAGGGGCTGCCCCTGGAGCCCTGCCCATTGGGAGCCCACCCCCAGCAGCGTCCCTGCCAGCACCGCCTTGCCATGGGGGAGGTTGCAGGCTCCTGCCTCCTCTGGCGGGGTCCTAGTTCCGCTCGCTGGGTGCATGGGAGGCTTAAGAGTCCAAGCAGAAAGTCTCCAGTGGGGTGATTTCCCCCTCCTGTGTGGCCTTTGGCAATGTCTGGGGACATTTTTGACTGTCACACTGGGGGAAGTGGAGAGGCTGCTGCCAGCATCTCGTAGGCAGAGTCCAGGTGTGCTGTGCCTGCAGTTGCCTGACCCGCCACGCCGCTGGTGCCCAGGCCAAGAAACCTGCTCTAAGCAAAGGGAGCAGGGGCCCAGAGGAGGAGCTGAGGGGAGCAATGCCACCTGCCCCTCCTCAAACCTGGAGACGAAAACAGCTGAGGGCCGCTGGGCAGCCTTGACCACACTGTCCTCGCCTCCCACCCGCCGACTGCTCCTCTTGCTAAATCCAAGCACACTCAGCCACGGGGCGCCATCTTTGAGCTCCTTCCAGGACTCTGTGACAAATCCACACTTGCTAAGCAAAGCTGAGGCTTTCTAGGAAAACAAATTAAGTTGCTCTTCCCTCTCCCCCCTGCTCCCGGTCCTCCTCCCCTCCGCTCACTCGGGAGGTGGAGGCAGCTAGCTGCTGCCTCGATGGCCCTTCCGTACCCTAGCACTCCCCCAGCCCCTCTAAAAGGGCTCTAAGAATGAAAGAAGGAGCTCTCAACACAGACAGCCCTTCGAGGGGGCAGAGCGCCTCTGCTCCTGTGAGTTCTCCCAGAGGGCTCCCTGCACCGGACCTTGTGGGAACGGCAGCCCGGTGACAGCCCGGTGGCGGTGCAGAAAGGCAGGGCGCCTGCGGGCATGTGAGCCCGTCACTCCGAACCACCCCCAGTTACTCACTGTGTGGATCACCCACGGCAGCACTGCAGTTCCCCGCCCTCCCCCACTCTGCTTTTGGACACACACTCCTCCTGTGGGCTGCCGTGTGCAGAGAATGCAAAACCGTAATTAGGAAGGTAGAGCTGCTTGACAAAGGGAACTCGCAATGCCTTCAAAAGCCTTAGCGGCAGTCCTTTCGAAGGAGCTATTTGGGGAAATCCATGCCCCTCTATTAGAGCCTGATAGCGTTGACTGTACAACTGCCGCCCTCAGACATGCCAATGAGCCAGACAAAAATAATTTAGGCTACATCCAAAGGAAATAAATCTGCAGACAACAGAGTCTGCATAAAAGTGGAAAGTACACCTTCATAACACAGACCCCGCACCTCTCCCAGCTGCTCGCGTGCCATCAGGTGCAGCATCATTTTGATTCTGGAAGAGTCAGGAATTGCTGGGGAACATTGTCTGGGGTGCTACTAATTTCGGGCTAGTGTTTCTATCTGTCTGTCATCTGTCGGCGACTCTGCCAAAGCAGAGGGAGTGCTCTCTTGGCCCGGCCAAGGTGGTCTTGTGAGGAACAAGGAAGAAGGGATGGCTGTGTTCCCAGGTGTGGGGGAGGTACCAAGTCTTCCTCCTTGCAGGAAGTTCCTGACGCCTGCAGACGAGGCCACTGTGTTCACGCTGGACCGTTTCCCACTGTGGTACCGCCAGGCCTCTGAGCAGCCAGCTGGCAGCTTTGTCTTCAACCTCCGCTTTGCAGAGGGCCCAGGTAACCCACAGCCCTTGCTCCGGGGCTGGGGCCAGGATCAGAACGTCCCCGTGCTGCTGTGCTCTACGTGGGAAGTGGGTGGGATGTGGAACAAACGCCCAGACCACCAGGGCTCTCTCCCTTCCTTCCCTCCAGACACTCGAGGCCTGAGAAGGCTCCTTCCCGCCTCCCCACGCCCAGGTCCCCCACCGTGCTGCTGGCGGGGCTGTTGGACCCCAGCCAGCGGTCACAGCAGGCAAGGAAAGGGGCTCACTGCAAGTCAGGAGGGCTGTTGCAGCCGAACTCTAAATGCAAGGGCCGGGAAGAATTGCTCTCTAAGAGTCTTCTGTTTCCACATGTCTGTGTGGCGGCGAAAGTTCTGTGAACAACTCGGATGGCAGTGGCAGAGTGCTGCGTCAGAGGGCTGCCGGACTTCCCAGCCAGCAGGGCCACCATGCTCTTCACAAACAGAAAGAAAGCAACCTGGCCCCCACTCCCCCATCACCCGGGAGCAGCCACAGGGAGCGCCCAGCCGCCCTTGAGGAGCTTCTCTGCTGGCGGGAGGGAGCCTCCCAGGGTGCAAACCCGACAAGGCCAAGGACCAGGACACTCTCAGATCAGGCCGGCGCCCAGCACCCACCCCCAGCTCCACTCTGCAAAATAGCCCAAAACTGAAAAATTAAATGGCTTTAACAGAGCACCAGGAAAATCACAAAATGTTTAGACCTGAGAAGGACTTAGTGCCCACATAGCCTTGCCCTTGAAGAGACTCTGGGAGTTGAGGAGCCTGTCCAGGGGCCCAGGACTTCACTGGGAAGCTGATGCCTGCCCAGTGGACCGAGGGCCCTGGAGAGAACCCACCTTCGGGGGCATGAGCCGCCGGAGGTGGTGGGGCGAGATGTGTGACAGGAGGGCCAGGGGCTGGTGGTCAACTTGGAACTTCCCCTTCAAGGTGCCCTTCTCCCAAAGGCCGTCCAGCCACCACTGCCCCAAAACCGTCTCAAGACTCAAGATGGAGAAACGCCCTGGCCCAGGCACCAGGGGCTCCTCCTGGGACAAGGACAGGGAAGGCAGACAGCAGGCAGGAGTTCCACCTCTGTGCCCGCTGGAAGCTTTCCTCACCTTGTGCTAGCTACACCTGTCCCTCCCACCCATGTACCCAAATGAACACGCTTTCCAAAAGTTTTCTGCATGTAGCTCGTTCAGTCTGCACAACCCCGTGAGATAAGGCTTCTTATTCCACAACTTACAGAGGGAGACTCTGAGGCTCAGAGAGGTTCCATGACTTGCCCAGGGTCACACAGCAAGGGAGCTCCAGAGCCAGGCTAGAACGAGGTCCGTCCCACCAAAGTCCAGGCTCAGTTGCCATACCAAGCATAAGGCAGGAAAGGGAAAAAGAAGGGGACATTTTTATTCCCAGTGCAAGCCCCTGGGGAAGGTTCTGGAAGCCAAGGGGAAGGTCCCCTTCCCACACTTACAGCACACACTGAGGCAGCTCTTCCTCCCCTGCCACCCGCATGTGTAGTAGCACAAAGGCCCCAAGGAGGGACACCCAGGATCCTGGGACAGTTGGTCCCTAGGGAGAGGCCCGGCCCTACCTGTAGCCCTAGACCACGGGTTCCCTTGACACCACATTGTCGCCCAGACTGTGGCTGCCAGCTGCTGGGGGCTGTATGTGGCGGCGAGGTAGGAGGGCGGGTGGGTGGGGAGCTGAGTCCCAGGAGAAGAGAGGGGAGCTGGCACCCCAGAGAGGGGCTGCTGAGGAGTGGGAAGCTGGTCCTCACCTGCTCGCACACTGGCGTGTGCACACACTTAGGACACACGGGCACCTCCACACACTCCCATCCACCCCAGAAGAAAGAAAACAACAATAATTTCATTTTAATGTGTGGTTTGAGGGGACCTGCAGCTTCTGAGAAGGGGAGGAGCCAGCCCAGGGTGCCCTCTGGGGACAGCCAGGGCGTGTCCCAGGCTGTCACCACAGCCCTTTGCCTGCAGCCTGGTGGGCTGAGTCCTGCCCACATGGAGCCGTCTTTTGCAGTCGGCGCCTGGGAAACCTGCCAGCACGCAGCAGTCTCGCCAAGACCCGGGTGGCTGGGGCCGGTCAGCCCCTTCTGCAGCCCACCCCTCCCTGGCCAGCCAGGGCCCTGCCCACCGGCAGTGGCACCCTGCCCACTGAGCCCGGTACAGGGCCAGGTAGCTGCTGCGACCCGGAGCCGAAATCCCCAGAGTCCCCAGGGACTCCATCATTAGGTCCTCCATCATTAGGTCCTCCACACCCCCACGTGGTCTCCTGCAAGCCCGTGCTGGCCGGAGCCACATACAGAAAGTCTGTCTTGGAAAGCAGGCTGCAGGGCTCAGCCCCGCCACTGTCCTCTAGATGTTTCTGGAAGAGGGTGGGAACGCCAATTTCTGTGTCTATTATGTTCCCTTAGACTTTGTCGTGGAAAACTCCTAGAATCAAGGACAACCTTACGTATTATAAGTCCTAGAATCCGAGGGTAGGTTTAGATGTCGGCTAGGTAGCCGATGACAGCAGGTGTGGCAGGTGATCTTGGCCACATAGCAGTCGCGAGAAGCCGGTGGGTGAGCCCTGTTACAGCTGGTGCGGTCACGCTAACAGGGCCCACACAAGACTTCGTGACCTGTTTTCTTCATGCCGAATTCGATATCAAGACTTTCTGACAAAATATGAGAGCACATTGTAAAAGTTTGCCCCTTTCTTGGAAGTTTTAGTGGTGGAATTCAGCCTGCAGACAAAAGTGCTTTGCAAAGGAGACATCTTCAGAGCCGGGGACCAAGGAGAATTAGGAAGCCTGAGGTCATGTGGCAGCCTGCCCACCTCAGAGCCAGGCAGCTCAATGTCCAGCTGAAACGGCCTTAAATTCTGCACTTAAAATCTGGCTGATTCTTCTAAAAGAAGTGGAAAGGGCAGCTCAAAGCAAGCCCTCTGGCCTCGAAAGCGGGGCGGAATGTCCCAGAAATGCGGTGACCAGCTGTGAAGCAAGCGGGGCCGGGTGGGTCAGCCAGCAGTGCCCAGGACTTATGCAAAGCCGCGGCGGATCAAGCGCCATCAGCCTTTATGCTGCTCAGCCTGTCGGTGTCACCTCTAAGTTGTGCCTGCTCGCAAAGGCCGGCCAAGGACACACACCGCCAGTCCTGAAGTGCAGCCTGCCGTCCACTGGAAAGAACCTTCTGGGCACATGTTGGGAGGATGGGCCACAGCAGGCAAACACCCCAGCATCACGGGGACACGCGTGTCCAGCAAGTTCAGGTCCACACGGGAGGTGGGCAGTGTCTGACACTCGGCTGAGGCCGCCGCCGCAGCCACCACCCACATAGCACCCCAGGCACGTGAGGCCCCTGCACCCGCTCTGTGCGTTTGTCTCCTGCTCCGAGACAGTGGTAGGGACACCTAGGCACTGCTCCTGCCCAGTGCTGAGAGGGTGACCCGGTCATCTCTGCTTCCCCAGAAAGTCCGGGTGAGCCGGTGGTGGTGACGGCGAGCACAGCTGTCGCGGTGACAGTGGACAAGAAGACAGCCATTGCTGCAGGTAGGAGCTGGCCCTGTGCCACCGAGGGCAGGAGACCATGGGTCACTGCCAGGAACAGGCACGTGGTAACAGCAGGAGGACCCGCACACGGCCCGCCAGGCCTCGGTCCCCTGGCCGTGGGTTTCCCCAGGTGAAATGTGGGGATGAGGAGAGTTGAATCTTCCTAAGTCATTTTGTTTATAAACCCATGAAACCTTATATCTAAAAGAATCCATGAAGTAAGTAACATGAAACCCAGAGAGGTCTGCTCAAGGCCTCAGAGGACGGAGCCTGCGGCGACCTGCTCTCAGCCCTCTGCTCCCTCTCCTGTCGCCTCCGGCTCTGCTGGCCCCCTCAGGAGGGAGCGGGGCTTGGCTCGTGGCACAGACCCCGAAGTACCAGCCCCTGTGTGCGTCCTCCTTCAGTCCTCAGGGTAACCCACTTGACAGATGAGGAAACTGAGACGCAGCAAAGCCGTTTGCCCAAAGTCCCACAGCTAGCGATCAATAAAGGCAGGCTGGCCCTCCCCGCACCGCAGTCCCCTTGACTGGTGTGACGAGAGCAGTGAGCTGCCCTACGCCTTCCCTGACTTTGTTGTTTCTTGGTGCCTAAAAGTCTTTGGTGTCTCTGCCTAGTTGTCAGGCCCTGTGATGAAGCCCTCCTTACCCTGGTTTCAGTTTCCATGTCCCGGCCCCAGCTGTGCTCTGAGAAGTGTGTGGTCGGGGGGCACCCAGGCTCCGCCACGCTGGCTCGGTGGACCCGGCTCTCAGGCACGCTGGCCGGGTGAGCTGGGCGGGGGTGGGGTGGGCAGGGTAAGTGCGCCTCCTCCCCAGGCTGAATTCAGGGCGAACGGGATGAAAGAGCCAACTGGCCTCTGTCCTCCTGCTTCAGAGAGGCCCCCAGGGCCACCTGAGCTGGCTGCTGGCCATCTGGGGTCGGGGGCAAAGGCTCTGTCTGATGCTGCTCGACCACCTGGGCAGCACATTTGCATCACTGGGCGTCTGCAGATGCAGTCACCGGCAGCATTCAAAGGGACCTGTGCCACCCCAGCTGCCTTGCACCCCTTAGCCTAAGGCATGCTAACCCCACACCATTTCCAGGCCAAACTTTGACCCCAAACTCATCTCCCTGCAGATGTCCTGGGGGGCCCACCGTGACTGTCCTGCTCCCTGTGGTGTGGGCCTTCTCAGCGCCTATACATCTGAAGGTCTAGAGAGAAGGGACAGGAGTGGGTCAGGCTGCTGGCTGTGCTTTCCTGCACTCTCCAATTATTTGATATCATTTTTAACTTGGAGCTGAATTAGAGCTGAGAGGAGTTGCCATAGAAACTGTGTCCTCATGTCTCCAGTTTAACTCACTGCAGACAATCACTCTTACGCTCTGGGGTGTATGGATGCGAGGGGAAAAGGATGGGGCACTGGAGACCTAACACTTCAATTACTGCTTCTCTTGGGCTCCCTAGCAACTTCCTCTGCCTGGCCTGTGGCTCAGCCACCCTGACCCTGGGGCCAGATGGGGCCTGTAGCTCAAGGAGGTAGCACAGACTTGTTTGTGTGCCTGGAAACAGTGGCACTGTGTGCATGCGAACACCAGGCTAGCGGAGTGCGGTGTCTGAGGTGGGCTGCGTGTGTGCTATTTGTGTGCCCAGCAAGGAGCACAGGGAGGAGACAGGCCCAGCTGCAGGGCAGCTGGGCCATGTGTCTCCACTGTGCGTAATGCCACAGGGTCATGCAGAAGGCCGGGTGGGGCCAGATGCCGTGGCTCATGGCTGTAATCCTAGCACTCTGGGAGGCTTTGAACTCTGGGGTTCGAGACCAGCCTGAGCAAGAGGGAGACCCCATCTCTACTAAAAATATAAAAAATTAGCAGGACATGTGGCAGGTGCCTGTAGTGCCAGCTACTCAGGAGGCTGAAGCAGAAGGATCACTTCAGCCCAGGAGTTTGTCATCGCAGTGAGCTGAGATGACACTGACTGCACTCTAGCCCAGGTGACAAAGCAAGACCCTGTCTCAAGAAAAAAAAAGGGTGGGTGGGTGAGGAGTGGTTGTTTTAATTTCCAAGCAGGTGATTTGCCAGCAGCTCATGCAAAATTTCTAGAAATCTAACTTTTTGATCAGGATCCATTTCAATTCTCCATGTCCTACAGTCAAGCATCATGTGATCAACAGAGGGTCTCTCCGGCAGACGGGCACCCTCCCAGCACTTTGCCACCCTTTCTTGCCGTCTGGGCCTCAGTGTGGGCCCAGCCCTCGGCCGCGGGGCTTCTCTGTGGGAACCCTGCATCTGAACGACACAGATGTGCAGGCCGAAGCTTGGCCTGCGCCTGGGCCTCTACAGGGGGGTTGGAGACCTGTGTCTGGCCTGCCATTTCTCTTAGGGCTGGAGGAGGCAATGTCCCTACCCTCACCACGGGGGAGGGGACAGCCTGCTCCACCATGGAGTGGGGCTGAGCTCCTTAGGCTCTGATGGTTCACAGTCTGCTGGGGTTTGCTCGTGGCTCCTGGGCAGGAGAACCTTCCGTCCTAGTCTCTGAAGACTGGTGAACCACAGAGCCCAGGCGCGGTCAGCCAGAGACCTGTCCAGCCCTGGAGGGGGTGTCCCTCTGCGCAGTGAGCCCCACTCTTCCCCAGGCCTAGTGTGCACTAGCCAGCCAGAGGCCTTGCACTCTCCCTGCCCCCACCCCCCGTCATACTCCTGCCGGCCCCCACTCTGGTCCCAGAGCCTGCCTGCGAGCGCACACAGGGCACACGGGAGCCCAGAGTGTGGCTTGCTGGAGCTGGAGTCAGTCAGGGCAAGATGGCACTGGGTGGCACGGCTCCTCCTCCCTGTCAGCAGCCCCGCCAGCCCTGCCAGGCGGGCGAAACCCAGTGGCAGAGAAGCCCTCCAGCCGCCCTCCCCCTCCCGCCAGGCAGCGACATCCTCTGGGCAAATGCATGCCTTCCTGCCACATCTGTCCGGCTGCCAGGGCCATTCCATCAAGTGGAGTTGGGGTGGGCTCTCCAGCTCACCCTCCTCTCCGCAAGCCACCGCTCTGCCCCCTGGGAGCCCCCTGAGGCTCATGGATCCTCTTGCCAGGCCAAAGTGTGGGTGCATTTAGGATTCCAGCTCTGCCATGCCCCTTGCTTGCTGCCACAGCCACAGAGCCTCATTCTGACCCAACCCGACTCCACTCCTCTCCCCACGGCACCCTGAGGCCCTGGGCCCCGGCCAGGAGGCATCCTTCTGTCTCATGGAGCTCTGTGCCCTGGGTGAGGGCCCCCAGCCCCTTGCTCAGCTGCCTAGGCATGTGAGGGGCAGGAAGCAATTCTCCTAGCACCCACGTCCCCTTCCCACCCCATGGAACCAGGAAGTACATAGGAAAATACAGTCTTTATTGGTCTCCTGAAACAACAAACCAGAAATATAATTTTGCCTTTAAAAATCTTCTGTCTCAGGCTAAAGATACCACCACTGCTAATGCCCTCCCCGCCCCCAGTCCCTTTAGAAAACCCCAGATCTGGTATCGCCCACAAGCCAAAAGAAGGAAGACTGTGGCCCCAACCAGGGGGAGGCCTGTGGTCCCAATAAGCAGCCTATGCCAGTCTCTGTCCACCTGCTGGAGAGTGACCTCTCAGAGGCTCCAGCCCAGCCCGCCCACCCCTGCCTTGTGGGGAGGAAGGGGCAAGAGGGGCTGGGATCGCTAACCTGTCCGCAGCCCTTGGCTTCAGCAATCTGGCTGGCCTCCTCCCGAGCCACCCAAGACCCCCTCTGGGAGCCAGAGATGAGCCCAGGGCTTCCCGACGCTCTCTGAGCATGAGGAGACCTCAGTGCCAACCCAACACGGGCTCCTCCGCAGGGGCAGGGCCAGAATAGGAGACTAGTGACCCTGAGAAACCTGCACAGCGCTGGAATCCCAGACAGGACCCCTGACCCACTGTCTGGGAGCAGCCTGGGCAGACAAACCCTGAGGCAGGAGGCCCCATGGGTTAAGCCTCTGCACAGCATGTGGCGTCCGCTCCCTGCTCCTGGAGTCTGTTTGAGACGTGTCAGCTGGCAGCGAGCCTCAGAGAGAGCCACCATGCTCTTCGCCTGCCGTGTGCACCATCCCAAGGGGTGCCGCCCACCACAGAGCACTGTCCAGCCTGAATCCAAGGACACAGTCCCAAAGACACTGAGGAAGGAGGGGTGAGGGGTGGAGAGTAACAGTGCCAGGTTGCAGGGCACAGGCGTGCAGTCAGTGGTGTCCCCACGGGGCCTGGCGCCACGGCGTGCTTAGACAAGACGGAGGCAACACCGTGGCATGTGGCGGGGGTCTCAGGAGGCTGTGTCCACACACACAGCCGCTTCCTAGCCTCTGGGCCGGTGTTCCCAGAAAACCCAGCCGCAGAGGTGTGAGTGGGTTACCATGGTGACGGGAAGTCTCATCCGGCAGCACCGCTTTGGCCCACTTTAGAGGATCTCAGAGGATCCTTGTGTTATTGGTGTTGACTTGAGAAGATTGCGGGAAGCGTGAGGACATGAGGGTCCGTGGCCTCAGGGCCAGAGAGCCGAGGAGAAGAGCCTGTCCCTACCGCCCAGGTTCTCAAGGCCCCGTCTCTGGGAGGGTGTGTGCGAGCTGTCCATCGTGTGGCGTGCTGTGACACTGTGAGTGTGTGTGAGTGAAGCAGCGAATCCAGGAGGGCAGGTCGGTGCAGTCTGGGGCAGGTCAGGGGTGTGGTGGCAGCCCAGGGAGCTAGACTCTCGGCACTGCACTTCTGGGTGCTGGGTCCAGGGACAAGGTGGGTGTGTGCCCTTTGGAACCCCAGCTTTCACACTGCAAGGGGCTTAAGAATATCTTTCTGGCTTAGGGGAGAGTCTCAGAGTGGCTCCCTCCCCACCCGCTAAGTGTGGATGGGGTGGGGTTGAGTGGGGGACAGGGTGACCACCTGCCATGACTGCTCCAGGAAGAGGGTGAGAGGGTGCGTGGTCCAGACCGTCCTGTCGCACAACAACCTTTCCTTCTGGGGCCAGAGGCTGGGGAGCTCCCCAGGCTCCCCGAAGAGGAGCATCCACAGGGCCTTCGGCACGCAGCTTCTGGGGAGACTGGGAGGCTCCAGGGCCACCTGTGGCTCCTCTGCTGGAGGCGGGAGGCGGGAGGGACTGGGGTGCGGCGGCTGCGAGGAGGGGAGGGCGGCCCCAGGGCAAGCCGGCGCTCTCCCACCCTTCCCACCTGGGCCAGTGGGCAGCGCTCAGGCCACAGAAGAGACCTGCTTCTGGCCCTCGTGCTCACCCTCAGGGCGCCCCACCAGGGGCTGGCGCTTCTTGAGCTCGCGGTGGTACCTGGCCATGAGGGAGGCGTAGATGCAGCCGTAGGCAGCGGCTGCCACCATCATGATGCAGACCACGCCGCACACCACCCCCGCGATGATCACCGTGCCGATGGCGCGCCTCACGCTCGCTGGCCGGTACCTCTGCTTCTGGGGGCAGGCCGTGCTGGGCTCTGGCTCCGGCTCGGCCCCGAGCTTGGGCTTGGCAGGCTCCGGGCTGGCCTTAGTGCAGGGTGGCCCAGAAATACCCAGCCCGGCTGAGCTACTCTCATCCTCCAGCTGGGAGCAGTAGTTGAACATCTCCATGGGGACCGTGCGCATGTCCTTCCCCCTCAGCTCCTTGGGGAGGGTGCAGGCAAGCTGGTCCAGGCGGCCGCCTGTGTGCAGGAAGAAAGAACAGAGGGGCTGATCAGGCATCTGGAACCTGGACTCCTCTCCCCATCTCCAGCTCCCAAAAATGGAAGGCCCAGAAAGTATAGCTTTTGTTGCAATGTAGTCAATCCTGGAACCGCCGTCTATACGAGAGGAAGTGGAGGAGGGAAAACAGCATTGAGTGAGCCAAGCACCACAGTGAGTTACATATACGGTGCCATTTAGTCTCTGCAGAAGCCATGGGAAGTGGGTATTGTCGTCATTCTGTCTGTGGAAGCACACAACCCTTTTGGCCAACCTGCCCTCTGCAGGGTCACAGTAAGATGATGCCACTGCAGGGAGGTGCTCAGGGAGGAGTCATCAGTGCCAAGAGAGCCAAGAGCCCAGCCCAGACTTGGCCTGACCCTGCCTGCTCTTTGCCATTCTGTGGGCCAGGACTTTTCTCAACACAGCACCTCATCCCTCCCAGCATTTCCCTCACACAAAAAGGACAAAAGGTCAGAGGCCACTGCTTCTGCTGCTGCCCCTTTCGGTTGCAGGACCTTTTGGTTGCTTAAGAATAGGCAACTCCCTTCTTGGAGCAGGGAGGGAAGCAGCAGGGCAGGAAGGTTTTCCTAGTCCTCTTTCAGAGCAACCCAGTGGCCCCAGCGGTGCCGCGGCCATAGTGCCTGAGTGCAAAGGCATCGGAAGGGCTAGGAGAGGAGGCCAGTGCTGGTGCTGGAGGCGGTGTGGGTGCCAGGGGCACTCGTGCCTGTGTGATGTCACCGTGGTGGTGACGGCTGCACGGCTGCGAGGAGAGATAGATGCAGAACGGGGGCGGTGAGAGAGAGGGTGGCTAAGGACAGCAATCTGCCCAGGCAACCCCTAGGAAGTGAAGGTTGGATCTGGGCCCTCTTTTGGCTTCTGAGGGAACTAGATGCAGGCGCCAGCCCGTGTAGACACACTTGGCTCCAGCCGCTCTGCATGGCCGGCACCCTCCCCAGCCCTTCTCCACGTCTCCTCATGCAGTGGACATCAGTCTTTCCCTGGGATGCTGAGGAAAACATCCCAGGGTTTTGTTTCTAAGCAGTGCAAGGGCAAAAGCAACTCTACTATTGAAAAGGTCTGAAAAATGCACATTCCTGTCCACGCCCTCCCTGCTGGGAATCCAGGTCCCGCTGACTGCGTGAAGGACGGAAATGCTTCCCAAGGCCGGGGCGCTGGTCTGCGTGTGCGGACGCACTGGCCGCCGGGTAGCCTGCAGTGGCCACACACTTGGCAAGCACGTCAGAGGGCCGGGCACACAGAGCTGGGCGCAGATAGGGACGCGAGTGAATCCTGGCTGTGTCATCCTGTGAAAATTATTTAATTTATTTAATTACCTATAAATTTTAGCTTTCCTAGCTGTAAAATAAGAATGTCTATCTCAGCTAGCTGCCACAAGGACTAAAACAGACAATGTGCATGAAAAGATACTTGTACACAGGAAACCGTACAGGTATTAATCATTCTGTCCTCACAGAAATGGGTGAATTAGTATATTGACTAACATTTCGTGGCACTTTATAGTTTGGAAAATGTTTTTAGTTAACTAGCCCATGAGAATATCTTGGAAATAACTGAGATAGTGGCTGGGCATGGAACGAAAGTGGTAGACCGCAGTGAAAAGCAATGGCGTTATTTTCACAGAGTTTTATATTGACTCATTCATCCAGCATTCATGGAACATCCCCTGCGTGCTGGGCACTGCACTGCGTTTTGTCAAGCCCGCGTGACGTTCAGCCACTACTCAAAAGTGCACAAATATGTGGACGTTTTACTGAGCACTTGCTGCATGCTGGGCGTGTTCCAGACACTTTGCACACATTGCCTTATTCACTCCTCACAGTGGCCCCGAGATAGACACCGCTTCCTCCCTAGTTCACAGGCAGGCACTGCCACAGAGAGAGGCGGGCCAACTTTGTCAAGATGACACAGTGAGAGATGGCAGGGCCAGAGCTCAGACCCAGACCTGCCACGGCTAGCACTGAGCAGATTCATTGGCCCTCCTTTCCCACGTCATGTGATCATTCTGTAGATCATCACAGAACTTTCCCATGTTACAGAAAAAAGGAAGGAAAGAAAGTAAAACTTAAACCATTTGCCTTCTTATTAGAAGTTTTGATAACAAAGCTTCTTGTGGAAGGAAGTGGATGCCCTCGCCAAAAGGAAACTCCGTTTATCCGCAGAGCCGATTGCAGCCCACTGTCCCATAGGGTGGGTATTTAAGGTGGCTGCAGTATTCAGAAGAAGGGTGGTTTTTTCTTCCTCCTTCTATGATGCTGGGGAAGCCCAAAAGATACCTGGATGCAGATCCTAGGAAAAGTACACTGGGTCCTTAAGCTCCCTCATTAAACCTACACAGGAGAGGGGGTTGAGTTACAGTAAGTCGTGGCTGGACACCCAACACAAAGGGGTAATGAGGGAGGAGGGGAGCAGCACCGACCTCTCCTGCTGGCTCAGCATAAAGGGTGAGGTTTGTGGCTCTTGCAGCCCAGCTGACAGAGAGGTAGGGTCACCCTTCTTCCGAGACCTGCTCCCTGAGTCAGCACCCGGCCACCAGGAACAGGCACTGGGCCCAGAGTGATCCTCCCAATCCCTGGGGCCTGGGCAGGGCTGTGCTCACCTCGGTAGGAGAACCACTCCATCCAGTGTTTGAACTCACGCAGGTTACAGTCACACTCCCAGGGGTTGTCCCCCACCTGCAGCAGCTGCAGGCTCACCAGGGGCTCAAACGTCAGCCGGTCCAGGCTCTGCAGGCGGTTGGAGCGCAGCGAGAGGGAGCGCAGAGCCGGGAGCCCATCGAAGACGCCAGGGGGCAGCTGGGCCAGGCCGTTGACGGACAGGTCCAGGTGACGGAGCAGTGGCGAGCGCTGCAGCAGGTCTCTGTCCAGGGTCCTTACGCTGTTATTGCGTAGCTGCAGCTCGGTCAGATTTGCCAGGTCCCCGAAAAGGGAGCTGGGCAGCTGGTCCAGGAAGTTGTTGGACAGGTCCAGCCGCTGCAGGCTGGACAAGTTGGCGAAAGCCCAGCTTGGCAGGGCGCTCAGCTTATTGTTCAAGAGCAAGAGGGTTCGGGTGGCAGAGGGCACGTCCGGGGGCACCGACGTGAGGCCCAAACCGCTGCAATCCACCTCCAGGCTGCGGCTGTCACACCTGCAGGGGAAAGGGCAGGCGGGGAGCACCTCCGCGGCGTACAGGGCGATCCAGCAGGTGATCCCTTGCAGGGGCAGTGGGGTGGGAGACAGGTGGAAAGAAAGTGACAGCTCAGGTTACCCCCTCCTGCTTCTATTTCCTCCTTTCTATTCATACCATAGTAGCTTCCTGGCTTTCTCTGCTTTGGCACCAGCCATAGTCGATCACAATCAACTATGTCGTACACATATTAACCACATAACAAGATAATTAACAAATCCCAGGCCACTGCTACGTTAATGGACATCACACAGTGCCTGGCCTCATCGTGCATCTGGCAAAGACACTACTTGGGTGGAGAATGACCCTGTAGACTCATAGGCCCAAGCCCGGGACGAGTACTTCTTGTCCACAGGTACACCCCAGCTCACAGGGCCTCTTGCTGTTGATTCCCCTGGGAGCTTGGGTCCCACTGACACCACAGATGTTGATAAAATAAAGGATATAAAGGTGTCAGAGAAACCTACGCCCATGTTCCTTTGCCAGTGTCCTGCCCAAAGAAAGATCTTCTCTTTCCAAAAGAAAATGGCCACATTGTGGCCCCCTTGCACCCACCCCCACCCTGAACTGCACTAGGCCCAGATGTGCTGAGCATGGAAAGGGGAGAGCACAAAGGGGCACTCCTAACCCTGTCCCTGCAACTCCCCAAGTGCCACACACGCAAGGTGGGGCCAGCCAGCTCGAGTGAGGAGTGGGAGCCCAGTGAGGCACGTAGGGTCCCAGTGCGGGAATGATATGGATGAGGTGCACGACTCCACATCAGTACTGGCAGTCGAGGGCCCAGGATGAGCTCCTTGTTTCTTTTCATCCTAGAGCCATCCAGGCTCTCAGCCTGGGTTCCTGTTCCTAGGGGCTGCAGGGCAGCATTCCTGCATGAACAGAAATCCTTTCCTGGGCCCATCTTTTGCCCAAGACCCCTCTGAGGAGCAAGCATGGGTTCCCGTCTGCAGGGCTGGGGGCAGTGACCCTCAGGGAATGATCATGTCAGAGCAGCGCATTCCACTGTGGAGCAACCCTTTCCAGCAGTGACCTCAGAGCCCGCCCTAGCTGTCCTCCTGAGTGTCGGAGAAGCCTGCTCATTATGGAGGGAAAATGGGATGAGCTCACACAGTCTAGTCCAGCCCAGCAGCTCCACCCAGCCAAGGTCAGCTCCACCAAGCCCAGAGGAAAGGCCCCAGCCGGCCCCACATGACCTGGGTGCCTGGATGGACAGTCTGAGTCTCCGTCCGGTAGGGACTGGGTGTCTGATATCCCAAAGGGAGGGGCTTGACAGAACAGGATGAGACTCTCACCCTCCCTGCCTGGAGGCTCAATGACAGCTGACAGACCCTGCACAGCTGACACCCGAGCTCCTTTGCTCTTGATGGGAAATGAGCACAGGTGTGGTCACAGAAGCCAACTGGAGCCCTTTCCAGCCATCTGAGGTCACCTGCTGCCACCTTTCACCCTCTCTCACCTCTGAGATCTCCTGCTGCCAGGTCAGCCTGCCCCATGCCATTGAAAATCAGCATCCCTCAGACTTTACTGTCCCCAAAAGTCCAGTCCATCCACCTTCCCGCTCAAAAGGCTCCACATGACTAGAAGCCACCTGCCCTCCCAGGGAAGGGCCAGGCAGCAGGGTGGGAAGAGAGCACTTTGGAGAGAGCAACTGTCTGCCCCCACCCCAAGAAACTCAGAGTGGCACTCGGCTCTGGTGACAAGAGTGCACCATCCTGCAATGCAAAGTGTCTCGCGGTCCCAGAATGAGGTTGAAAGGAGATCTGAGTTGCTCGGGGATCAGCCACTCTCACACGGTGAATAATTCAGGTCGCAGGGCTGGCATGGCCAGGGGAGAGGTCAGGCAGAATTGCCCCTGTGGGACCATTTCTCATCTCTCACCACATGGCCTGGGCACCCAGCCCTTGTCAATCTCATCCCTTTGCCTCAGATAAACAGAATTCTCAGGGCCTCTTTCACCCTGACAGCTTTCCCGGGCTGCCTTCATTAGCATTTACTCCCATTTATGAGCAGTAGAGGGACTCAGTTCCCGTGTGCTGGAGGAGGGGCTCCACCCAGTCCCTGCCAGCTCTTTCAGCATCGCAGCCCGAGCCATGGGTTCCTGCATGTAGAGCCCGAAGACTGAGGCTTAAAGGGTCCGAGAGACAAGAGGGCAGCTCCGCAGAGCAGCGGGCTGGCTGGGCGCAGCTGCGGGTGGGGAGAGGCAGGACTGCCCCTCCAGCAGGTGGGTGATGCACAGCTGGGACAGGCTCAGGCGCCGCCCACTCTACTTAGCGAGAGGCCTGGCCATTCTCTTTTTACTAGCAGGGAGCCCAAAGCATGGGGAAGGACACAGGGACTCACCTGGGGAGACAGAACCAACTGTCTTGGTCTCCCGCTCGTGGTCTAACCACTAAAGCTCCCAGTGGTGACTCTGTCCTTGGCTGCATTGGAAGTCCCCTTGGGCAGCCCAGGAAGATGTGTCTTAGACCTGCCCACAGCCTGAGATCAGCCCCACTCCTTGCTGTGCTCACCTGTCCCCGCCCCTGCCCCACGGTGCCCTGCCCCTGCCCAGGGTCATACTCACAGGAGACCTGCCGCCACTGCAGGGCAGGCCTGGTCCTCTGCTTGGGGTGGCTGCCTGGTGCCAGCATAGTGAAGCCCTCAGCTCTCGGCTGGCGCTCTGGGGAGAGAGGAGCCCTGGGTGCACGGCCTGTCAGTCCTGCGGGAGAGAGCACTGAGCAGCCCGCGGGGGCAGGCAGGGACCGGGTGTCTCTTTACAGCCCTCCTCCAGCCTCTCCTGTTCCCTGGGTGGGGGAGGAAGAGGAGCAAGGGAGCAGGAGGCGGGAGGCCGGGAACCCAGGGCGGCCTCTGTGCTGGGGCCCCATCAATGTCCCACCCAGCCTCGCCCTGCTCTTCTTGTTTTCATAGCAACACCCCACACTGTGTCACAGGTGGGGAAACTGAGGGACATCTCTCTGAGGCGAACAGTGAGGTCCCAGGCCACAACCGGCCTGTCCGGCAGGCCTCCCTCACACCGTCCCAGTCCCACCAGCCCCGCCGCCACTCACCATGGGCCCTGCGAGGCAGAGACCACACCCTTGGCGGTGTCTGCTGTGGAGGTGAATCGCGGCGCTCTGCCTCCCGCCAGCTACGAGACTCCTCAGCTCAGGGTCCACGCTGCGGAGCTGCTGGGGAGGAGCGGGAGACAGGAGAGGTGAGATCCAGAGCAGAAGAGCTGAGGAGCCGGGTGCAGAAAACAAGCTTCTCTTCTGGAGGACCTGGGGGGGCACTCACCCCTCCTAGGGTCTGCCCCATCCAGTATCCCCTAAGTGGGACAGAGGCCCAGCTCTGGGGTTTCCACTTCCTTCCAGATGTGGCTGAGAGCCTCCACACGCCAGCTGTCAGAGGGATGGGACGGGACTGTAGGCCCCTCCGCCAGGCAGAAAGACATCGCCCCCATGCCCTGGCCCTTAGCCCACGACTCCTGGGTGGCCTCACCATCTGCCCTCCCCTGCACCCCACAGGCCTGTCTAATCCTGGGAGCCTGAGGGGCCCCTGGCAGCACACAGCTGACGGCCAGGAGGTGGAGGGAGCTGCCGGAAGCTCAGTGTTGGGTTCAGAAATCTCAGCATTTCCGAGGTTGTCTCTCAGGCGCTGGGGTCCCGCTGTTGTCCCCATCTTCTCTCTTCCGCACCCCAGCCCTGCCCTCTGGAGTCCTCAGGGGCCACTGCAGTGTTCGGTGAGAACAGGACAGTTGGCTCTGCCCCCACAAGGGTGGCCCCCAGGAGTGAGCTGTGGCTCCCCCACAACCAGGAGCGGGTTTGGCAGGGGCTGGCACAGGCTCACAAGAACCGGGTGCAGATGTGGGGGTTGGGAGCAGCCCCGGGGCCCACACTGCCTTTTAGGTGGATCCAAGTGCCTGGCAGGGGGGTGGAGGAGATGCTGAGAGTGTCCCTGTGGTCACTTTCTAACTGCTCTCTCACGGCCGGGAGTGGGGTCGGGACACTGGGTTCAAATCCCCACCTGCCACTCCTTTAATCCAACTGCTTAACCTCTCTGGGCCTGTTTCTTGTGTCTGAAAGCAGTGACCAGTCCCCAGTGGTGGACTCCCCCGAGGTTCAGGCTGATGGAGGGAGGAAGCTGGCCACCGAGTGCGCTCGCCTTAGCAAGAGGTGGGATGAAGCAGCCCCTCCCGGGACAGGGACAGCGTTAGCAGTGGGTCTGCAGCCATCTCCTCCCTGGCCCCACCAGCCTCACATGGGATTATTTCTCATCCTGGTCTCGGCCTGTGGGCTGGTCATTTCTGCACCGCCCCCGCACGCCCCCGCAGGCCTGCCTGCCCTGGAGCAGCGTCAGCACGTGCGGTCCCTGGAGCCCTGACCTTCACAACAGTCTCTCTTACTCAGTCCACAGCCCTTATATCACGAGCTCACGTGCCCGTGAGATAGGCAGGTGAACGTCACCCGAGGCACAAAGACGATGACCGACTTGCCCAAGGTCACACAGTCGGAAACTGGGCTGCAGGCTTCTGAGCCAGGCTGCTCATCACGTCCAGCGACTGTCACCGAGCAGCAGCCCTCACAGGGAGATGCTTACGTGTGCACGGGGCCGTGTGCGCACTCACAGGCCTCCCAGACACGTGCTGGGAGCTCCATACACAGCACGTGATGCAAACACACCCACAGAGAGCTGTGCAGCTAGGCATATGCTAACACGTGCAAACATGCATACATGTATACACACGCACACGCACATGCAACACCTTATGGGCCATGCTCCAGCATTTCCTAAATGCCAACACTTAGGCCGTAGAGCGAGATGCCTCAAAGTTCCCAAATGCCCCTAGCAGACAGCAGACACCTCCAGCCTAGAAGTGAGGTCTAGAGAGAACCCTGCAGGGCAGTCCCTAACCCAGGACATGGCCCATGCCCGGGCCATGTGGAGCCTGGATCCCCAAACCAGAGGGTTAGGCAGTGGAGGGACCTCTGCCCAGGCTCAGGCCTGTTTCCACCCAAGGCTCCTCTCCTCCACCCCACCCTTTCCTGTCCCTCAGTGTCACCCCACTATGAGCCAGGCATTGACCAGCACACAGGCCATCAGCAGAGAGGCAGCCTGCTGGCAGGCCCTGACACCCTAGCCCTGTCTTGGAGGGATGTCGCTGTGCCGAACAAGGCAGGCAAGCCCTCATAGTGCAGACCCACAGGTGTTGCCTTGCAAGGTGGCAGGACAGTGCCGACCCTGGTATCTTCTGGAGGAATGTGACAAAACAAACTCCCCCCCCCACGTCCATGAGGATGTGCCCTGTGTTCTCTGGGCAGATGCTGCCTCCATCAGCCCCTAGGACTTCCTGCTGGATGCCAGGGCCTTCCTGACAGTGGGGAGGGCAGCATGCCCAGTAGGGGACAAAGGGATACATCATACATGCGTGTATGTGTCTGGCACCACAGAGGGACCCTTAGGGAGATGTGGGCTGGAACCAGCACTCCCTAGCCCCTTAGCCTGCTGTCTCCCAGCACACCTCCAACCACAGTGCCCCTCCCACCCTCAGCAGAGTGGAGCCTCCTTAGGAAAGGGGGTGACCTACATTGGGAAGCTTGGAGAGCAGCTGCAGCAGCAGGCACTGATAACTGCTGAAATAAATTAACACAGTCTGGGAGGGAAGTCCCTACCCAGGGTACAGAATGGGGACAAAATGATCTCCTATCCCCAGGTCCCACAGCTTTGCCAGCTCTGGAGGCTGACCTGCTCCTGACCCAGTCCCAGAGACAGGAAGACCAGAGACAAGGGGCCGGGCCCCCATGGGGTTCCTGGGCCTCCTTGGCAGCAGATAACTGGGCCTGGAGAACAGAGCTAGGAGCTAAAGCAGGGGAGTGGGGACAGGGAACCAGGAACTGACTTAGACGCCAGCTCCTGCTGCTCACAGTGCGGCCAAGCCGTTGGTGCTGTTCCAGCCAGGAGTCCTCTGGACTCCTGCAGGGGCTCAGGTCCCATCTGACTGAGTCAGAATCTGCATTTTAACAAGATCCCAGGAGATCCCATCGGCATGCACGTGCAAGTTTGAGAAGTACTAGGCTAGGTCCTCCCCACCCGGCAAGCAGCCACTGGGGCCAGGCGCCAGCTGCCTGGGGGAGCATCCTGCCGGCAGAACCTCCTTCAAGAAGCCTTTGTGTGGGGAGAAGCAGTCCCCACATCGCGAATACCTGCATAGGGTTCTTAATCCTCTCGCTCTCTGAAGTTAGTATTCTTATTAACCACCATTTTGCAGGGGGGAAACTGAGGCACTATAAATTAACTAGCTACAGGTTAGGCAAAGGGAAGACCACAGCTCTGAGCCCCAGCCGTCTGGCTCCTAACCCAGTTGCCACCTTACTGTGTAGGAAAGGCAGAGGCAGGAGAAGGCTCCGCGCCCTTCCGTTTGAGGGGAGCGCTACGGAGTGCATGGCTCTGCCTGTCCAATGCCTCCTGGGAGCCGGCAAGCGGCTGCTCTCCTCCGGGTCACACTGATGAGGAAACAGCTGTGACTTGCTGGACTGAGGTGCAGGCCGGGTCCCCTCCCCACCTCCAGCCTCCCTCTTTCCTGTAATGCCATGAGTCCTGGGAGGTCCAGGGAGGCCACCTTGTGGGTGGGTGGAGGGCCTTTCCAGAAACCAGGTAGGCTGGGAGCATGCTGGGGCGAGGGTGGAGGCGGGGCTCAGGGGAGGCAGGCTGGGGAGCCGCAGGGGGCGTCCTGGGAGCAGAGGCCCCCATGGTGCTCTGAGGGAGCCCCTGGAGACTGGGTGGGAGCTGCTTCCTGGGAGTGCCCGGGCGGGGGCAGGGTGGGGCTGCCCCGGACTCACTGCAGGGCAGGACCGGGATGGGGGCCCTGGCCTGGGGCGGGCTGGCTCCGACTCCAGCTAGAAGCCTCTGGCAGGGGCCTGAAGTCCATGCCCTTCCTGCTGCTTCTCCCGCATGCGCGTCCCTGCAAGGCGAGTGGCCCTGACCTGACCCTCAGGCTGGCCTTGCCATGCTCCTCCCTGGTGCCTTCTCCCTGGGATTAGGCTCTGCATCCTCAGCATGGAAGACTCACAGAACGTGGCGCAAAAAGGCCCTCCAGGCCCACTCTGTCGCCCATCTCACTATGCAGAGGGCTGGAGAGAAGCAGGGCCAGGCCTGCGGGAGGTCGGAGCCCAAGCCCAGTGTGGAAGAGGCCCCAGGATTCTGCGTGGCTGGGACACAGGGAGGCTGGGCCACCGCCTGCCACCACCAGTCTGCGCGTCCAGATCTGTTCCCCACCCGCCGTCAGCCCTGTAACATACACTGCCCAGGCAGCAAGGAAGCAGATTTTTAAAAATCTCTATATTTGTACTTGGAACAGGCATATACCCTCCTGGTTCATTTTAAAATACACCCCCCATTCTCACCCCCAGCTTCCTGCACCCTTGTTTCCTTGTCAAATATTCCCAATCCCAAACAGACACTCTGGGGAGCAGAGCAGAGGAGCCCCTGAGTGTCCCTCATGGGAGCTGCCTCTGCCATGAACGAGCCAGGTGTCCACTGAGCCCCAGAGCCGGGCTAGGGGCAGTGGCTCAGGCAGGGCACAGGGGAGGCCTGACTGAGGGCAGAAGGAGGGGGACCCAGAGGGGACAGGCTGCCCCCTCCTCTCCCACCCTCCTGCCCTGCCCCAGGCCTGGCCTCCCTGGCCCCCTCCTTTGGCAGCGCCAGAGACTTTCTGCAGGTGGGTGGTGGGGCTGGGAGAGCCAGGCTCTTCTTGGCAGCTCACAGTTGGGGTTCCCCACCAGCTGGACTTCCCTGCCAGGCTCCTCATGCTTGCCCCTCCCCCCAGGTAGTTATCTAAGCGGCAGGGGTGCCAGTCTGAGTCACACAGAGGCACCGCCACTGAGCCCTGACAGCCAGCTGCCAACATCACCCCCCAACTGGAACCCAGCCCGGGACCTGTGGGAGGTTCAGGAATATGAACTTCAGACTCCTAGGCCCAGGGGCCCTCTCTGTAGCACCTGGGAGTGGGCCTGGGAACAGAGGGTGGCTGCGCGGCTACAAGTCAGGGTGGCCACGCTCCCTGGGCCAGGAGGCCCAGTAGGCATGGCCTGGCTATGCACCCCCAGCTGAGTGCACAGCCGCACTAAGGTGTCCTCACCCCTTTGTGGACAGAGGGCTGCGTGTCCGGTGGCTAGACCCCGGTGAGTCCTCCCAAGCCTGGGGCCCCTGTGCCCTTGGGCCCGAGAGGAAGAGCCACAGCACTCCTCTCTTTCATCCACAACCAGCCTCACCCCCACCTGTGAGGCTTCGCCCACAGCTATGTGGGCCTGTGTCCAGCTGGGGAAGGGCCCTCTGCGCCCTTGTCCAAAGACAGCCACCTACAGGCCAGCAGCCCCAACCCCAGGCAACCTGTAAAGAGGCCCAGACCTGGGGTCTATTCTCAAGCCTCAGATAGTGAGGTCCTCCACCCTGCCCCCCAGCCTTCCTCTCTTCCAGCCAGGCCACCGAGAGGCCTGCCATCCCACCCCTCCCACCCCCAGCCCTGGCAGCCTGTGCAGGCATGCAAGCAGCACAGGGTTCTCGGCTGCTTCTCCCCACGCTGCAGGGGTGCTTCTGCGCCACCGGGGCTGTCTGCTGGCACCAACACTGCCCTCCCCCTTCCCTCCCTGCCCCCGCCCCAGCTGAATCCACAGCTCATGTCCCCAGCACTGCAGGGTCAGAGTCCCCAGTGTTCTGTCCCTTTGGGATGCTCAAGCATCTGCTCCGAGCAGCTTCCCCAGCCCCGGCAACTGTCCCTGGCAGGAGGCAGCTGCAGCCCATTCGTGCAGGGCAAAGACACGGCCCAGTTCCCATGCCAGGCCACCCCGTGCCCCCCAACCCTTCATTCCTTCCCCCTCCACGCAGCACTCACCGTTCTTCACTCTGGCTGCAAGCGCCTTCAATCAGGTGGCTCTGGGCTCTCCAGCGAGCCTCTCCTGGGGTCCCAGGAGAAACCAGGCGCCCAGGGCAGGCGGAGCCCACAGGGCCGGTGCCAGAGCCCCCCTGGCCGGGTGCAGGGCCAGCGTGCAGCTTGCTGCACGGGGAGGTGGAGCGCCCAGGTGGCCAGGGATGAGGGGACCGGTGCTGGGTCAACCGTAAACTGAGAAGGGAAGCGGGAGGGACAGAGGGCGACAGAGGAGAGGGGAAGAAAGGGGAGAGGGAGGAGAGCGCGCGTGTGCGCAGGAACGCGCAAGCAGAGTGGCAGCTGGGGAGCATCTGCGATGACAGTGGCGGCAGCACACAGGCGCCAGCGGCAGCCGGGCAGCGCTCACCTCGCCCTCACATTCCAGTGGAGGGGCGCCTGTGGACTAGCCCGTCTGACTCGGGAGGAGGGAGGCGGTTTCACATGTGCCTCCATCTTTCCCTGCCGGCTGCCCATCTTCCCTCCCTCCTTCCTCTCTCTCCTTCCACTTGATGACAGAGGGGCAGGACCAGACCCCAGAGCCAGCTGGCTGACTTTCGTCCCCATCGAGACCTCCCTGGGAAGGGAGGGACACGGGGGTCCACGGGGTCTGTGTCCTGTCTCAGGGACATGGCAGGGCAGAGTCTCCTGTCCGGCCAGTGGGAGAAGGAAAAACCGAACCCCTTGCTCAGTTAAGAGGAGATTCATTCCGAGACAGGATAGTGCAGGGGTGCACAGGGTGCCGAATGCCAGACCTGCAGACAGGGGCTGAGCACCCACCCAGTGGCCACCTGGCCATGCAGAGATCACTGAGCCTCAGGCTCTGACCACACCAGGCCAGGACTATTTAGCAGAGTGAGATGCTAGAGCAGGTGAGGTGGGATGGGTGGGGACCCTGGGGACAGGGAGCTCCAGGTGTTCTCAATGTCGAGGATGAGATCTGCTTCTCAGAGCTCTCTGCTCTTATCTGGGATGGGTTAGGCATTCCAAGGGAAAAGATTGTCACTCACGAATTCAGAGCCCTCTGTCTGTTGGAAAGTGGCTGATACAAAGGCACAGTGGCCAGGGACTAAGCCAGAGGGCAGCCGGAGTCCCAGCTCCCAGCTAGGAGCTGCCGGCCCTCAATGACCTTTCCCTTGCATCTTTTAAAGCCTGCCTGACACCTGGATGGAGTGGCGTGTTGGCACTATGTCATGGTGTCCCAGTGTCCCTCTCCCATTCCACCTGCTTTCTGAGGGACTCACAGCCAGGACTCAGGATATCCCTAATAGGACAGGATGCTCCAGCACCCCCTTTCTGTCTGCTCTGCTGGGGCCCTGGGCGGTGCAGGGCTTGGACTGCTGTCACAGGACAGGAGAGCATCTTTCACCTCTCAGGAGTCCCTGCCCCTCACCTGCATGGACAGACAGACAGACATCCCACACAGCCCACCCACCCCACCCTTTAAGCAAATGAGGCCCCCATATCCCCCTAAATGTACCTCCCACTCCCCTCCCCGTGAACCTGTGTCCTTCCCTGAGCCTGGGATGTGTTCCCGGGACCTTCCCCTTCCCTAAAGCCTCAACCAGAATGTCACCTCCCATATGAAATGTCCCTGGAAAGCCACAGGACTCAACCTTCTCCTTCTCTGATCTGTGGCATTTTCTTTGGGCCACTCTGTGGCCCTTGTCACAGAAGCAGTTGTGCAGCAGGTTTCTGTGCTGTGGTTTATCTCCTTTCTCACATGGTGAGCTGCTCAAGAGAGGAACCCGCCTCACTCACTCCACGCCCCCGCACACCCTCGCACCTTCCTGTCAAGGAGCAGAGAACGGAAGAGATAAAAGAGCCCAAGACCGGACATGGAGGCCCAGAGTCAGACTCTTGCTCAGCAACCAGCTGACAGCTAGTTAATTAGCCGAGCAGCCCTGCGCTCTCAGTTTCCTGTCCTGAGAATGAGAACGTGGACGAGGTCTCGGATCTCCCTTCAGACACTGGCATTCCATGACTGGAGCATTTGCTGCCACCTGCCAGGTGCCCAGCCTGTGTTTCAGAAGACCGCCCCTGCCCGATTCAGTTAAGCATGAGGTCCCGAGGCTGGGACACCAGGGCAGAGGAGGGAGGACAGAGCAGACCCGGGGCAAGGAGGGACAGGCTGGAGCCTCTGGCTCCTGGGGACCGTGGCGCTTGGCAAGGATCATTTCTGAGTGTGTGAATGCGGGTGTACACGTGTGCGCTGTGAGCGTATGTGTGTTCATGTACATGTGTGTGCGCACACATAGCTGCTTTGTTTTGCCATCTGTAATGACAAAGCAGCACCAAGGTGACAGCCAGGATGGGAGCGAAGACGTGCACCTCCACAAGCTGTCTGCCGCCCTGGCCTTACAGAGGCTCTTTGTCAGGGCGTCTGCGAGCCAAGCCGAGTGGAGCTGAGACCTTGGGGCAAAGCTGCTTTGGGGAAGGCACCAGGTCCCTGTGGAGAGCAGGCTAGAGACGGGGCAGGAGACAGCCCAGGGGAGGGGGACAGCAGGGAAGGAGGGACCCAGGCCGAGCTGGGGCAGGAGTAACGGGTCTCAGATGTGTCCTCTATCAGGTCATGCCAGGTCCTCTGGGGACCAAGGCTGGCATCTAAAACAGACATGAGGGAAGATCTCTTAACAGTCCACTAGGAGAGACAACCAGAAAGGCCAAGTGCCCCGCAGCCCCTCGGCCCCTTTGCCTGGATTTCTCCTCACTGAGAGTGTGAGCTTGTCTGCAAACAGACTGTCACAAGGTGTTGTCCCCTGCACGCCACAGCCTGGCAGGAAGGGATGGAGGGAGGCAGTCTTCTTCCAGCGAAGCCTTTGACAGCAGCCGAGCACCGGGCAGAACCGGGTCTTGGGAGGGCAGACCGGGCTCCCGCAGAGTCTGGGGTGCAGAAGCACAGCCTGTGCTGCGCGGCCAAGTCAGCAGAGGGCTGGCGGTGGTTAGGGCCACTGGCAGAGCATGGCTGTCCCACCGTCGAGACACTTGTGCTCCTCACGCCCTTCCCACCCAGAGCCAAGTCCTCAGCAGGAGGAAGTTCCTCCTTGTATGGCTCGTGAACTTCCTGCTTCTCAGTGGGAGGTGCCTCCGAGGTCTCCTGGGGACTAGGAGCTCAGCTCAGTCTCCCAGCCCCCAGGCCAGCACCAGTGAGGGCGCACAGCGTCCTCGAGCTGGGAGCTAGAGACAGTGAGACCTTGCAGGTTCTGCTTCCCAGTCAAGTTGCTGGCTCAGGTTGAATTTATTTATTTCGTTCAAGAAATAGCCACAGAGCCCCGAGTGTGACAGGTACTGTTGTAGGTGCTGGGGATCTGAGCGCAACCCCCTCGCCTGCTAGTCGCCCCATTCTAATGGGGTAAGACAGGCAATAAATGAGAAATCAAATAAAACGTGTTACTTCAAAAGGCAGCAAGGCAGAGCATGAAAGGTATAGGGAGGGCTTTGTCTCGGCAGGTCTGGGGCGGCCTCCAGGAGACTACGCGTGTGCCGAGGCCCGTGCGAAGGTCTGGGGCAGGAGAGGACAGCTGGTGCAAGTGCCCTGGGGTGGGAAAAAATGCAACGTGTTTGAGGAGAAAGTGTTTCAGGTTGAATCAGCGACCCAGCAGGGCCAGCTCACGTGGCATCTTACAAAGGAGTTTAGATTTTGTTCCAAGGGCAACGGGGAGACATTGGCAGGTTTTAAGCCAGGGAGTGGCTGAGTTGGTCTTTGGAAAGAGCATTCTCATGGCTATGTGGAGAGTGGATCCCGGAGAAGCAGGCTGGGAGGCAGGGAGATCTCGTGGGGTCCCTTGCATGAATCCCAGCGGTCAGCTTTGTGAAGTTTTGCAACTAAGGTCTGCAGAACTTGGATGGGAGGAGGATAAATGCTAGCGGTCAGGTAGAACATGTGCCCTGAAATGGGGACGTCTCAAGGAAGGTCACCTTTGGGGAGGAAAGGCCCTAGTTTGGCCCTAGTTACGTTTGAAGTGCCTCGGGGAACCCAAGTGGAGATGGCACACTAACACGCAGCCAGAAGGTCCTAAATTCTGCAAAGGACACAGAGCTTTCCTTGAAGGGTTTGTGGTGCAGCTAGTCGGAACCCAGAGGTAGCTGAAGCTGCTCTGGTGCCCTGCCCCCCCCACTCTGCCCAAGAAGCCTCAAAACCCGAGTTTCATTAGAGAGGGATCAAGCCCCACCCTCTCCAGACTCCTGTGTTAGAATGAGAGAATTTCTCCCAGCTTGGAAATCTCATTCCACGAGACTGGACACGGAGCCACCAAGGAGAAGGGCAGAGTATCACTCTAGGAATAATCTCAGCCCTCTCTGACCACAGAGACCAAGACAGGGTTAAAGAAGTTTTCTTAAATCCCAAAGATTTGATCATTCTAAGCATTAATGTGATTCCTCTCCAACAATTTTTAGAAGGTTCATCCTGTTCCATCTAGCCTTTTCCTGCAGGTAAAAGAAACCTCTCTAAAATGAATACCAAGGTGGTATTATAAGGGAAAAGGAGAAGACACTGAGAGAGGCACGTGGGCAGCAGGAGGGAGCTGGTGGCCATGCTGCCCCAGCACATGGCCCTCCTGACGCATGCTGTGTCCGCGGCTCCATCTTTGCCTCGAATCAACAAGTGTGTCACTTACCCCTTCCCACCCACTCCTTTCAGCCACCTGGACCTTGAAGCAACAAAGAAACCCTCAAAGAGTTAAAATGGTCCTGTCTCACAGGGCCATAGTGTCACCCCAGAGATGCCACGTGACTCCAAGGGAGAGAAGGGGATCCCAGGTCTTCTGTTTCTTCATCAGCAAGCTCTGATGAGCTCTAGAACTATGCTACTCAATACTGTGGCCACTAGCCATGTGTGGCCACTTACATTTAAGTTCATTATAATAAAATCAAATACATCTTTAAAAATTCTGGTCCTCAGTTGCTCCAGCCACATTACATGTTCTCGGCAGCCACATGTGGCTGGTGGCTGCTGTTTGGGACAGCACAAATAGAGGACATCTCCACCCTTAGACAGTTCCAACAGTGAGGCTTCAGAACAGGGGTCCCAGAATATGGTCCCTGCACCGGCAGCACCAGCATCACCGGGGAACACTTCAGAGATGCAGACCCTGGGGCCCCAGCCCAGACCTGCTAACCTCTGGGGGTGGGATTTTGACAAACCTTCCAGGTGATTCCAATGCACGCTGAAGTTTAAAGGCCATGGCCCTAGTCTGGGATAATAGTCCCTTACGTTGTCTTGTGGAGCCACAGTGACCTTTCACTCATCCTGGGGTTAGAGCAATCATGACTCACTTTACAACTTGGGAAACAAAAACCCAAAGATCACAACCCTGGAAAGTCCAGGGCTAGAATCCTGACTCTTCTCTAGACTCATCATTTCCCATCAAATTTTTCTAGCATCATTCCAGATGGAAGAAAAGAAAAAGATACAATTCTGTCTGTCACCCTGGAACTCTAGTCCCCCTGAGAAAAGCCAGCTGAGTACTCAGGAAGTCAGAATGACTGTGATGGAAAGACTCTCCAGTGCCCATTGGGTAGCTCCAGAAATTTCTGATGGACCTGACATGATGGTCAAGCCCCCAGACCCGTTCCCATTTCACAGATGAGGAAACTGAAGCCCAGAGCAGTGTGGCTTGCCCATGCCCCACCCTCCTTCGTGGCTGCGGGACTCGGGTCCAGGTGCAGAGAGCAGGGAGGTCAAGAGCTTATGCCTGAGACAGACCCAGCTAAGCCTGGTTCCATTATGTACCAGCCGGTGACCTGGCCAAGCCACGTGGCTCCGAAGGCCTCCATGCCTCACTGGGAAAGTCCGGGCAATAGCAGTGCTGTCCTGCCGCAGGGATCAAATAAACCCACGCGTGTCACGGTGCCTGACACATCCTAAGCTCCCAAGACATTTTTTATATTATTATGCCAGACACTAGGAGGCTGGCCTCATTTTTACATTCTTTTTCTTTTCAATAGAACCTGCCTTTTCTTTGTATTCATTGCTCTCAAGTTTTCCTGGAGCTCTTTGTCCCAGATTTCTCTTAGCATGTGAGCACTCGCTTGGGTTCTCTGATACTGTTTGGGAATCAAAGAGGCAGGGTGGCCCTGCGAGTGCAGTTGTCGAGAGTACTATTTGCGGGCCAGAGCGTCTGCGGTTTCCTGGAAGCAGCCGCACACCTGGGCACATCTGATCACTTCAAGCAAGGAAAGAGCCTCCTCTCACAGGGACAGCCCGAGTAGGTGCTGGTGCCAGAGAGGGTGTTACAGGGGTTCAGATCTAAGCAGCCCTGAGAGTTGCCCAGTCTCAGGTGGCTGCCATTGGCCACATGATCCTGCACAAGTGCTCAGTTCCTCTGTCCTCTACTTTCCCACCTGGGAAAGGGGAGAATGATCTGCCTAGTCCCCCTGCCTTGAGTTGCAGGGATCTGAGGATGAATCTGGTCCTCCTCGTTCTCGAGAACCTCTCTCAAGGCATTTTCTGGGGCTGTCCTGCAGCTGGGAGGGTGGGAGCCATGGGCTCCCTTCTCTTCGCTTGCACCCCTCCCATTCCCCAGCTCACAATCGTTCCCTCAGTCCTGCTGAGGGGTCTCCTCTCTTTAACGTGAATCTATTTTTTTCTCTCTCTGTCTCTTCCCTCCCCCAAAACACATACCTGGCCTTGCCCTCCCTCCTCCCACTGCTGGCAGCGGTGGGCGTCCAGATGAAGCTGGAATTCCTCCGGCGCAAGTTCTGGGCAGCCACACAGCAGGTAGGTGTGGCGCCAGGCTGGTCAGAGCTGGGGCTCACCAACTGCCCTCATCAGGGGCGGGTGCCTTCAGGGCCTCCTGCTCCTCTGGCCACCCCACTGCCTCTCGCCTGCCACTGCACCCCAGTCGGCCAGGCGGTGACCACTCTCCGCCCTCCTGGGTCCCTCTCCACCTGGGCACCCTGCCCGGCATGCAGGGCCTCCCAGCCCAGGCCCTGCAAGGGCAGGCACGCGTCCCCTCTGGGCCTTGCCCCTCTCAGCCATCCCACCCACTTCCTGCCATCCACCTGGGCTGCCATGGGACTGTCCCTTGACTGAGGTCTCCACCTGGCCGGGACCTTCCCCTCCACACTCCTGGACCCCTCAGACTTGGCTCTTATGGGCCCCAAGCTGTCCCCACTGTCCTCCACAAGCCCCTCCAGCCCTGAGTCCTCCCTGCAGTGCTGCCTGCTTTGCCACATCCATTTGGCGCTGTGTCCAGACAGCGTAGGAGCCCTGAAGTAAGGACAGAGGGCAGGGAGGGTGAAGGGGCAACTGGGCCACTTCATCAGCCACTACATCAGCCAGATGACAAAGAAAGAACAGGAGCCTCCATGGGGCTCATGGAGCCATCCCATGAGGCCTCCCTGATGCGGCTGACACCCCTCACCAGGAAAGGAGGGCTGACCATGGGCTGCGGGCCAGGGCATCCCTGGAAAAGGCTGACCCCACTAACGTGCAACCCCATGTGTGCAAACACGCATGTGTACCACACACAATGCTCTCTCACACACACCACACGTGCCCTCCACCTACAGATACACACGCCACATGTATGTACCGTACGCACATGCAGACGAGCCTACCGTAAGCAACAGCCCCTCCCCACACACAGCCACACACCACAGACGCACACATGCATGTCCGCACGCTCGCCAGGACATGCCCCGGGCGTGCCTGCAAGTCACAGTGTCTCCTCCTCCTTCCAGTGTGGCGCAGTGGACGGGCGGTGCCCCCAAACCTGTGAGGACAGGGTGAGTCCTTCCCCGGGAAGAGGGTGGGAGAGGAAACTGAGGCCCCTCAACCCGGTCCTCTCCGCAGCCAGCTGCCCCTCCCCTGTGGCGCTGGGCTTTTGGAGGGGTCTGCGTTCCACAGCGGGGCCTGCCTTCCGGAACTGTGGGGCAGGCAGGAGGGATGGCGAGGTGGCGGCGGCAGGGCCCTGGCTGACCTCCCCGCTGGGTCTCCTCCCCAGGACCTGGACTGCTTCGTCATCGACAACAACGGCTTCATTCTGGTCTCCGAGAGGGCCCACGAGGTGAGCTGCTGGGGAAACAGCTGGGGAGAAAGGGCGGGTGGGGCCGGACCTCCAGCAGCTGCTTCAGCCAAAGATAGGGCTAGGGGCTCTGGGGTCTGGCTTAGAGCCACTTCAAGTGAAAGATCTGAAGAAATGGCTTTCTTGAAACCAAAGTCAGCGTAGCAAGATGACAAAACGTAGAGCACTCTTCAACTCAAGACGGTCAGAGAAAAAATTCTTATTTATGTTATCTGTCACTAATCTGGCCTTCTCATGAGGTTAGTAGGGAACATGTCTGCAACACCCAGAAGTGAGGAGCAGCTCGGTGACACCACTCCTCAGGGCCTGCCTGACCACACCGCACCCATGTCCTCCCACGGCCTGGCCCCTGCTGCTCACTGCCCCACTCCCCGCCGCCCTTCCCCGCCCTCCCTGCAGTGGGCCCAGAGGCCGGCCCTGCCAGCTTCGTGTCTCCCTGTCTGGGCCTCCCTTATGCAAGATTCTATTCTAGCCACCAAGCCCGGCCCTCGGCGTGCTGGGAAGAGTGGGAAGGGGACAATGCTGCTCATCCTGATCTTCCCTCTGCCATACAGATACGCTCCTGGACCCACTGTGTGCTCAGAAAGGAAAAAGAGAAAGTCCAATAATAATTTTATGTTTGCCGATCCCCAAACTGGGCCCCCAAATTGATTATTTACTTACCCAGGAATCAAACTAAAAAGAAGCCTGTTCACACCTGAACCGAACCCAAATACAGTCACTTGAGTGGTTTCCTTGGACAGAGCCAGACACATGAGAAAGCCCTCACGTCTGCACCGCAGTGGAGGGACGCATGTCTGGTTTAGTGTGCGCTGTGTCCTCCCTGGGTGCGATCTGCGCATGCAACTCCCCTCACCTGCGCCTCAGTCTCCTCCTCTTGAAAGTAGGAGTGCGCGCCCCATGCTGTCCAGGTCAGCTCTCGCCTGAGCCCCTAAGTGCCTGGTGTCAGCAGAGCTGTGGGGAACAGGCCGGTGCAGACGAGGTCACGGCTCTGCCAGGCAGTGGTCTGGCCCGACCGGAACAGGCTTGGGGTGCAAGGAAGTCAGAGCACGGCGGAGCCGAAGGCAGAGCCAGAGTATCAGAAGGAAACCAGGGGAAGCAGGCGACCGAGGAAGAAGGGACACGCATGGGTCATGGAAGGAATCCCCCGAGCATAGTGTTAAATGACGCACTTAATGTGCTGCACACCTTTCCTCCTGGGAGGAGAGGAGTGGGAGGCAGGGGCGATGAACCACACTTGGCAGGACTCTCACTGCCGCCCAGCTGCTCACCAGGCCACCTGGCGCCGGCCTCCGCTTCCCCCTTCTCCCTTTCATGCCCCCTTTGACCATCCTGCTATTCCATTTTAGTACTTCTCAATTGCTCCGGGATGACAGAAGCTGAAACCAGCGGCTGGCACAAGGCTTTGGGACCATCCAGTGCCCTTATCAGCAGGCTCTGGGTAACCGAGACTGAGTCTCCAGGCCCCTGCGGTGTTGGCTTTCAAGGCCCAGCAGACAGGCCTGGGCCTAAGGGGCTTCAGAGCACAGAAGCTGGACATTGGCCAGAAGGGGGTGGGACGTGGGGAGAAGACGGCCGTGTCCCAGAGACTGCGCCTTAGAGCAGGGCTGGCACGCCTTTCCCACAAAGCGGCAGCGGCACGTGTCCCCAGTCCTTTGTGAAATGAAGCCGGGTCTAAATGAACTGACCTTCTCGAGGTTCCTGCCAGGGCCCCGAGCTCCTGCCACATGTGCTCGCCCTACAACCCCAACAGCGGGGGCTGAGAAGTGGGGAGGGCCTCCCCCTATCATCTGCTGTGACATTATTATTCTCATTTTATAGCAGATAGAAAGATGAGGCCCTGCAAGGTTAGGTTATTAACCCCAAAACACACAGCTACAGAAAAGCCAGACTTCCAACCCTGGGCCACAATGCCATGGCACCAGCCTAGCTCACAGCAACCTCAAATTCCTGGGCTCAAGCGATCCTCTTGCCTCAGCCTCCTGAGTAGCTGGGACTACAGGCATGCGCCACCATGCCCAGTTAAGTTTTTCTATATATTTTTTTTAATTGGCCAATTAATTTCTTTCTATTTTTTAGTAGAGACAGGGTCTCACTCTTGCTCAGGCTGGTTTTGAACTCCTGACCTTGAGCGATCCTCCTGCCTCGGCCTCGCAGAGTGCTAGGATTACAGGCATGAGCCACCATGCCCAGCCAGCCTCTTGGATCTTTATGCTCTTGCCCCTGAGCCCCGCCTGGTCACCCTGCCACTGCTCAGAGCAGAGTTCATTCACTTGCTGCGGCCAGCTGAGTCTTGCGGAATTAGGACCAATACCTCCAGGACTCTGAAAGCCAAGGCCCAGGAGTCCTGACCCCTGGGCTAAGCTACAAGACTAGTGTCAAGGCTCCAGGGGTGGCTGTATCTTGACAAGGTGCAGTTCCTCTCTCCTCACGCTGGACAACTCTGCCCCTGGGACCTGAGCTGCGTCAGATATGATAGGGCACAGGGGGATAAAGCCCAGGGTGGAGACCCCACCCGGTGTGGCGCAGGCACACGGTAGCCTGGATACTGAGTGGAGAACCGAACTGGCCTAAGGGTGAGGCTTGGCGTAGCAAGCACTGATCTGCAGGGTGAGCGGCAGGAGGAGGGTGGAAAGCCGGTGCTGCTGCCTATCCGCTGTCTGTCTATCTGCCCGTGCCTCTGTCTCTGCTGTTTTGCCAAAACTCATTCATTCAACAACTCCATAGCAGTTATCTACTGCTGCATAACAAATTACCCCAAAAGCAGTGGCTGAAAACCACAAGATTCACTATCTCGGGCCTCTGTGGATAAGGGATCCGGGTATGGCTTAGCTGGTCACTGCCAGCTCAGGGTCTCACACAAGGTGCAGTGGAGGTGTCTGTTGAGCTATAGGCGTTTCAAGGTTTGACTGGGGAAGGATCCACACCCAGGTCCACTCACGTGGTTGTTGGCAGGATGCAGTTCCTCCAGCGCTGTGAGACTGAAGTCACCTCAGTTCCTTGCCCTGTAGGTTTCTCCCAGGGCAGGTCACAGCACCACAGCTCCTATCATCAGAGTGAACAAGCCCAGGAAAGGTCACGGTCTTTAGAAACCTGATCTCAGAAGAGATGCTCCATCACTTCTACCATGGTCTAGAAGCAAGTTACTAGGTCCAACCTACACTCAAAGTGGGGGGCGCTTACACAGGGCAGGCCCGTTGAGAACCATCTCAGAGCCTGCCCACCACCACCTCCCACCCACTCACCCAAACCCACCCCTCTCACCCACACACACACTAGTGCCATCCAGGGCCACTGGACCTGGCCACCCGTGCTCCTCCCCAAGTGCACTGGAAGCCAGGAGCATCAGGCTCTGAGCGCTTGTTAGAGATGCAGTCTCCAAGGGCCCACCCAGACCTAGCAATTCAGAAACTCTAGGGCTGGGGCCTAGCCACGTGTATGTTAACGTGCCTTCCAGAGGCTTCAGAATCATTTCCCAGGCCTCACTGCCAGTTGCTGTCCCTCTGCAGGCACTGTTGCTGGCTGCTCCTGCTGTCCTGACTGGGTAAATGTGCCAGAAGCTTCTGGCAACTCCTTGTCCCTCCAGGACCACTCAAGGGCCTGGAAAGAGAAGCCTGTTGAGCTCCAGATGCAAAGATTCTTCCCAAAGTCCTTCCAAGCCCTTCCTCACCCAGGCTCTCCTCCAGCTGCACAGAGTGAGGCCAGAAGCCCCAGGGCCCCCTGGTGAGACTTTGGCCCCACTGGGCCTCTTTTCCTGGTCAGGGCTCATTTTTACGATAAAGAATTGTGAGCGACAACATTACAGTCCTCAATCTGGGGCCTAGAAAGAGAAGCAGACAACTGAGGCCAGGAGAGTGGCAACAGCTCTGCGGAGCTTTGCAATGTTTACAGTGAATCTGTCACTCAGGATCTGAGCACTCCGATTCCTATCTTTTGCTGGTGGGCAGCATCCACCCATAGGAGCTTCAAAATGGACCTCAAAGGGGCAGCAAAGCAGAGAAAATCAAGCTCCATCTGGCACCTTTCTCTTAAGGGACTTGGATCTCTCAGAGACACGCTACCCTACCGTCCCAGCCCAGCAAGCCAGGGCTGGACAGGTCCTCAAAGCAGGGGCCATCAGATGTGCCTGTCTGGGCCTCAGCTCCTGTTTCTCTGAGCTCCCCCTCCATCCTCTGCTCTGCTCTTGTCCTCAAGCCACTCCCCCAAGCCTGGCCTAGCACTTGCTCCTGACCTCCCCTCTCCCCCACGCCTGTGTCAGTCCTGGCAGCAGCTCTCCCTCTGCCTTCCTGGCTTCCCAAGTGGCCCTGCCCCACTGGGCCCTCCAGGAGTAAAATTCTTCCGCTCATCAGAACCCTGAGACCTCCCATATCGGCAGAGGCAGGCTCTCCAGGTGACTTTCCCGGTGCAGTGCTGGCCCAACTCCTTTGCACTCTGTGTGGCCAAAGGCACTTGTCAAGAAACTCTGCAGCCAGGGAGTCAGGCAAGGCTGTTGGAACTAAGAAGGGATGAAAGGAAATTGATCCCCACTCGGAGCCAGGCAGTGACTTCACTGTTGTGACTCTTGGAACCCTCACACCCTTAAGAAGCTGAGCGTTTCCGTTTTTAGAGAAGAAACTGAAGCTGTCCTAGGTGAGGAGGCAGGGATTCACTACGAGGTACCCACGTTTGAGGCAGGGATTCACTCGGACAAAGTCCCGAGAAAACTCCATCAGCTAGGAATTGTGTTCTAGTGCCAGTAAGAGTCTCCGTCACAGTGGCTTAAACAAATTAAAGCTTTATTCTCTCATAAAGACTGGATGAAGGCAGTCCGGGCCCGGCACGGCCCCATCATCAAGACCCCAGCCAGGTTCCGCTGCCTTCCAGGCCCCTTTCCCCAAGCGAGGCAAGAGGGCAGCGGGCGGGCGGGCGAGCGGAACTCCCAAGGCCAGAAGACTCCGCTCCCGGAAGTCCCACCGGCCGCTCTGCTCACACCCATTGGCCAGCCCTCGCGGTAAGGGCCTCTGGGAAATGTAGTCTTTTCGCTGAACACACTGTTGCCAAGATGGAGGTCAGCTTCCCTTACTAAAAATGACGGGAGAATGGGTATTTTCTGCCAGAGTGACATATCCTAGAAAATCAAGTTGCTTATTTACAGAGAAAGATACATTTTTCCAATGTCCAGGATACGCTTATCTTATTCTCAGGGACCTCCCTTCTCAGAGTCAAGTGTTCAAACAACAGGATTGTTGGTGAATAGCCCAGAACTAGGAAGGAGAACAGGACAGGCGTGTGGGGGTTTCCCAGCCTCGTCAGGAGCCTTGTCCCCACCGCGCTGCACTTTCCTAGGGAGCAGAATACTCAGGTCATTCATTCATTTCGTCACACATTGCTTCAGCAGATAGGCACTGAGTGATAACTGTGCCCGAGAGCAGGCCGGGGTGGACTTCGGCCCTCCAGGACCTTGCTGTCTGCTGACGGAGGTGCTGGAGCAACAACACGCACATGGTAACTGAAATAGCAAAAAGAGATCCCCCAATGAGTGGGCTCACTGGAGCTGGAGGAATCAGGTGCAGCTTTGGATGGCTTTAGGACAGCACCTTGAAGAACAGGCAGGATGTGGATGCCTCTCACCTCCCCACACGCTTTTCTGTCCCTGGAATGCCCTCGACCCTCCCTGCTGTCCCCCTGTTCTGCCCCTGCCCTCTTCAATGCTGACTGTC
Source organism: Mirza zaza (assembly GCA_008750895.1). Lineage (NCBI taxonomy): Eukaryota > Metazoa > Chordata > Mammalia > Primates > Cheirogaleidae > Mirza > Mirza zaza. The sequence continues at coordinate 41,882 of VSMD01101620.1, forward strand.
GGCCCTCCTAGTCAGAACACACGAGCCCTCCTTGTTTTTAGCAAGATCAGAGACTCCCGGTCTTAGACTGTCCTGTATTGGGGCTCATGTGCACCTCTCTGTCTATCCAAACTGGTCTGAAGCTCTGGATTCATGTCCATTTCATTCAATTTTGCATCGTGCTCACCTCGTGACTAACAGTCTTGTAAATAAAAGGTGTTAAAAAAACAGTTGTTGATGGTCAGAGCATTCCAGGCAGAGAGCCAGCAGAGCTCAGACAAGTCTGAATACCTCTTTGTCCCCAACTCTTGTTTTCCTCCCGTTTACTTTTGTAATTAACCTGTCCATTTTTGAGATTACAATTTTGCCATACATTTTAGGGGGGTCTCATCCTTACATTTTAATTTTATAAGTGAGCTATTTCCAAATATGAAATACTGTAGGAGGCAGGTACTATGTTTTCTTACTTAATTACGATCTGAAAAGTGATATTTCCTGACCTCACCCCAGCTTCCCAGGGTTGGGCCCATCAGGAAAGCTGTGGCCCCTGCTTGCCAATTTATAAATCATGGGAGTGTTACTAGGGTTATGACTCCAATATGGTACCGTCCTCTCTTATTTGGAAGAGAACTTCTCCGATTGTTGACCAGGTCCCGGGAGCCCTGTGTCCGACTGACTTTTGTCTGGAATAAATCCCTGTTTCCTTAACCACTTCGGTACAGCGCTCACCAGCCGAGAAACCTTACCCATAGCCGGCACTCACAGTCCGCAAGATAGTTTGTGCTGTGCACTGACAACGAATCCTTTTTGCTCTTGTGTGATGAGGAAAGCTTTAAAGCACTGAAAGCTTGTTTTACTTTACAGGCAGCTTTACTTGTAATGTAAATCAGAATAGGTAACACATACATATATGTTTTCATTACGTTATTTTTAAATGTTCACAATTTTACTTTGCTAAATGAAAAATCAGAAAAATCATATCACGGCTGTCGGCTAAAGTCGCTGAGCGCGTTCATCTGTGACTGTCGACTACAGTCGACGCTTGTCCCGAAGTGGTTAAGGAGGGCTACTGGCATCTCCTTGGCTCCTAGACAATATCTGCTTCTCCTTGAGGTCGGCCAGGCCCATGTGCCTCTCAGCTCCTGTGTCAGGACTGCATTTCTTTCTCAGTCATTATCACATGCATCATCATGTTAGGAGCCTAGAAATCTCTCTACAAAGAACCTGATATGGCCATTGGCTCCAGCTCCCACCTCCCTGGCCTGACAAAATTCCACACTGACTATGTCCAGGTAGCAAGGCACTTTGGGAAATTCAGAGATGAGTAAGAAATGGTCCCTGTCCTTGAGCAGGTTTCAATACAATGGTGGGACAATTAATTTGCAGGCAGAATGGGAATAGGGCTGAAAAGGCATGCTGGCCACACGGTAGCAGAGTGCAGAGAGAAGAGGGGTGCGTTCTGAACAGAGGATTAGAACCAAAGACTTCTTAAGGAGGATGAGAAGGAAAGCTCCTTGGCATGAGGACTGAGAAGGGACAATCAGGGCAGGAAGAACAGCCAGTCAAAGTGCAGGCATCTTCTTCGAACACTTGCCACCATCTACTGAGCATCTACTGCACGCCACACACTTGGCACACGTTACCCCAATCTTCAAGGCAACATATATTCAAGTCAAAATCAGATGCCAAAGACCAAGCTCTTTCCATTCTGCCTTGCTGAGAAAATGACAGAATCAAGAGATTGCCCAGTACAGGGCAAGCATAGGCAGTGGAGAGGGAAGGCTGCCTGAGGCCACTCTCTGCCAGCTTGGAAGTGAGCTAAGGCCTAAGGACACTGCTGGCTTGGAGGATGCTGCTGGGCACATGGGCATAGGAGCCCACCAAACACTGCTTAATGGATAATGAAAGGAGGGACAAGGGTAGGAGGGAGGGTCCTGGTTTTATTTGTTTCAAAGTAAAGAAGAGAGTGCCCAACCCAAGCTGCACTGAGGAAGGTTACCCTGGCAGCAGTCACGGGGACTTGGGAAAGAGACCAGTTAGGAGGGCGAGTGAGCAGTGGAGAGAGAACGAGGGATTAGGTTGTCCTTGGAGTGGAGAAGGGCATGACAAACCCACAGGACACACTGATGATGAAAGACGGGACTCGAAGCCCACGGCGGTGGGCTCAAGCCTGTTTGGGTGATGAAGACACCAGGGTGTATGAGGCAGATGCTGCTCTTTGACCAGGACCTGCAGAAAGAAATGCATTTTACATCTGACCCAACCCACACACACACACACACACACACCCCAAGCATATACAACAAATCAAATTTCACAAAAACTTCTTTAACTTTGCTGCAAGCGATTCACACTAAATTGTTCTAAGGAATTCTGTACCATTTAAAATAAAATATGATTGCAACCTCTAAGTTGCTTTCACAGCCAATTAATAGATTACCACCGAGAGTTTAGAAAGCACCGAGATAGCACGCGGTTGGCAACAGGTTAACATGCGAGCCTGGGTGCAATAGGTTCAGTTTTTATTATGTTCAAGGGCATCTATTGGGCTTTCCCAATCTTGAGCTCAGAAATCTCGAGCTCAGAAATGAGCCCTGGGCTAAATAGTGCTAGATTTAGAAGTCTTCATCCTGCTTGATCTCTCTCTCCTCTCTCCCTCCTCGCAGACAGGAAGATTTCTGGGGGAGGTGGATGGTGCTGTCATGACCCAGCTGGTTGGCATGGGGGTGTTCACCCAGTAAGTGGGACATGCTCCTCCCCACCCCATACCCACAGCAGAGGCCAGAGCTGATGCTAAGTGGACAGACAGATCTCAGGACCCTAATCTCAACAACCCAGAGTGAGAGCCCCAAAGAGCTCCAGAAGCCACCTTTCTGGAGCCAGGGACGTGAGGTGGGGAGGGGCAAAGGGCCATGCAGGCCCCCCTTGGGAGGGCCTCCCCAGCTCCGCCCTTAGAGGAAAGACCCCCCTGAAAGAGAGCAAGCCTTTCGCTCTCCTTTTCTTTCAACCATTCAAAGTACAGAAATGTCATTTTCAGCATGAGCTGTCTCTGACCTGCTGTCCCAGCTCAGGGGCCCTCAGGAATCTTGGTCAATGGAGGCCCTGCTGGAAAAGTCCCCTGAGGCAGGGGCAGGGCATGGGGGTGGCACTGGACTCACCACACTCTGTTTCTGATTTTCAGAGTGACCATGTATGACTACCAGGCCATGTGCAAACCCCCAGGTCACCACCACAGCGCGGCTCAGCCCCTCGTCAGCGTGAGTGTCACCCAAACCTCCCCCCACCTGACAGCAAGTCCTCTGCCCTGCCCTAGGATAAAGTCCCCCAGGCCCTGCTCTTGCCCTGCCTCAGCTGTCCAGTCCCAGCACCCCCCACTCTCCCTCCTCTGCCCCTCGCCCCCTCCAGGCCTGTGAGGTTGCCTTTGGCCCTCAGGGCAATTGCTCTGGCAGCTGTGAAGAAATGGGCTGTTCCCAACCCCACTGCCTAGTGCTGCCACATACTCACAGGGACCCCAGCGGCTTGGCCCTCAGGACGAGACTTGACCAGTCTTCTGGAAACACCGTCTCGCTCCCGCCAGAGATGTCTGACCTGCAATAGGCACTTTCCAGACAGCTCAGCTTTGCAACACCCTCTCTGCAGGGGAAGGTGGGAGGTGGTGTGTTCTCTGGCCACTCTGTGGAGCGGGGGTGGCCCTGTCTTCTCTCCGGGGGCGGTGCCGGGGAGCACCCAGGCACAGGGACCAGGGTGCGAAGGGCGTGCTCTCCTTTCCAGCCCATCTCTGCCTTCCTGACAGCGACCAGGTGGCTGCTGCAGGAGCTCCTGCTGTGAGTGCCGTGTGAGGCGGGCTGGCGGCGGGCGGGGCGGGCTGTGAGGGCGTCCTCGACAAGGGGCTGCTGTGGTCTCCACAACACCCCAGGGAGGAGGGCAAGGTCCTGGGCATGTATGGCACCTCCTCCCTCCCCACCGCTCCTATGGAGGACCCCTCTGCTCAGCCCAGTGCGCTGAGCAGGGAGCAGGGTGTCCTGGAGGAGAGGGGTGGGCAGGGTCCGTCGGGGTCTCCAGGGCTGGTGGGCTTGTGGGCCCCTGAAGTCAGCTCCGTGTCTGACAGGCTGCTGCTGGAGTGGAGTGCCTGGGGTCCCCGGCACGGCAGAGGGGCGGAGGGTGAGTACACGGAGCTGTGGGGCCGCGTGTGTAAGGGCGGCAGCACTTGGGTCCGTGCAAGAGAAGCCCTTCACCCCAGGGTGGGTGGCGGTGGCGGGTGGGCGCTCTGAGACCACTCATGACTCATATCTCATCCTTCATTCCTTGTGGCTTCTCTCATCACATCCACTCCCCCGGTTCCCCTACCTGTGTGTGACATCGCATCACCTCGGACACCACTGCTCTGTGTGGCATCACCACCACCCCATGACATCCTGCCCCTGTGTGACGCCACACCCTTCTGTGCTGTGTCCACTCATGCCCGGCAGCCAAGGCTGTCTTCCATCACTGTGAGTAGCACCTGCCAAGGAGGTCCCTGTGCATGGTGGGGTGGGGACACAACCGGGCCCCAGAGGGCCTGCCCACAATTCTCCACCCCAGGATGATCCCAGGAAGGGCAGAGCTCTCTTCATCCTGTGACACCCTGACTCAGGGGACCCTGGGCTTCTCTCCTGGTCTGAAGCACCATCGCTGGGGGTGAGGATGGGGAAGTCCTGCCCAAATCTTGCACAGGGACAGCCCTGCCCCAGCCAAACAGCACTCTGGCTTCCTCTCCTTGGTTCCAAAGGGCAAAGAGTAGTGCACTCCAGGGACCAGGGCCAAATGTGAGGCAGCAGGGCTAGGTCACCCCTTGAAGAAGAAACAGTGGCACCCCCAGCTCAAGTATCCACAGCCCTGACCAGAGCTCAGGTTAGAGGGGGGTCACTAGCATGTTCTGGTGATGCCCTTCCAGGGACCTGGTGTCTGAGGACAGAGTCCCCCAAGCCAGGGAATGGTGAGATAGTCCTGACACAAAGCCAAGAGGACCATCAAGTCTTGGCCACACAGGTGAGGCGACCAAGTGTTGGACCCGCCCTCACGCCCAGGTAGCTCGGAGCCCGTAACCACCAGGGCTGCCTGGCATTAGCCAGTTCTGCTCAACTCCTCCTGCGAATAGAGCCTTTTCTGTGGGGTTCCAGAAGTCTCCCATGCTGGGACTGCCATCTTTGGCTCAAGAGTTTGGTTCTTGATAAAAATAATTGTAGGCCGGGCGCGGTGGCTCACGCCTGTAATCCTAGCACTCTGGGAGGCCGAGGCGGGCGGATTGCTCAAGGTCAGGAGTTCAAAACCAGCCTGAGCGAGACCCCATCTCTACTATAAAAATAGAAAGAAATTAATTGGCCAACTAATATATATATAAAAAAAAAAAAATTAGCCGGGCATGGTGGCGCATGCCTGTAGTCCCAGCTACTTGGGAGGCTGAGGCAGCAGGATTGCTCGAGCTCAGGAGTTTGAGGTTGCTGTGAGCTAGGCTGATGCCACGGCACTCACTCTAGCCTGGGCAACAAAGCGAGACTCTGTCT